>CAOKZL010003319.1:0-107264 GCA_948472985.1 Iguana delicatissima | reverse complement strand
TATATATACCTACTTACTTATATTCTATTTATTACTTATTACTATTTCATATATCTTATACCTTTATCTTATATCTTATATTTATATGTTAACAATGAGTCACAATTGTCAATATATATATATAAAATTCAAGTAGAGTCCATAAATTCCAAGTTCTTTTTAGCTGCGTTTTAACAAATCAACACTAGGTGGTACTCTAGCTCCTTTTCACCAATCTTCCTCTGTAAAAACAAATTCTTCTCTCTCCGCATTGACAGGATGGGGTTAAAATTGTTTCTCTTTGTCTCGCTTATCTCTTCTTTCTCTTCAGACCTTGAAAGGTTCTTCCCTCCTTCACCATCATCTACTACCCTCCTGCGTTCAACACTCAGTACTTTTTTAATGCCATTTTATAATTTTTAACTTCAGAAATTCCCAATTCAAAAGTACCTTGTCCAGAATCAGTAAATCAATTCAGCTCAACTCGTTAATACTTTTAGAAAATAAACTTCAGAAATTCCAAATTCAGAAGTCCATTGTCCAAAATCAATAAATCAGGAAATCAGTTCAATTCAATTCAATTCAATTCGTTACGCCTTATAGTCCAAAATCAAATCTTCTCAAGTCCAATTCTAAAGCCGGTTTCAAGCCCCGTTCCAACTCATGTCTCTTATCAAATCAGTCACTTGTCTGCCGCTGCTTGTCACACTATCTTTACAGAAGTCTACTAATCAACGTCTTCAAATAGTCTCCAGATAGTCTCCGTTTTTAATTTAATTTTCTTTCTTTTTTTCTTTTTTTCCCCCTCAAACTATAAGCTAATCGTCCCTCATTATTCTTTCTTCTCCATACTTTTTACTCTTAAATATAGCGAGACTGTTTCTTTCTTTCTTTCAGTTCAGATCAGCTTGTTACAAACTTACAGTCTCTCCCTGCTTTCAATATTCCATTCTGTCTAAGACCCGACAGCTTCACTGCTCCAGAGCTCCGCAGCAGTCTCCGGTAATGTCTCACTTACTTTCAAGTTGTAGGGTCCTTACTGTACTGGACTCAAATGTACCGCTCACAAATTGTAGTCTATTTAAGTCTTGTTTTTTCCAAATATACTTTCTCTCAAAATTAAAAAGTGGTGCTGAGGATTTCTCCCTGGAAGGAAGCCTCTGCGAGGTAATGGCGACCCGATCTGACCACTTCAGTGCTCTCCATGACCGATCAGCTGTTTGTTTTGATCACCCGCGCTGGAATCCCGGTCTCTTTCCGAGCGCCTCCGATTCCCCTTTCCCAAGGGGTTTTTTACCCGTCCTCCTTAACTTGGAAAATGGGTTTCCGACCTCGTAGGGCGATTGTCTCCCCGGAGCTACACGGGGTGACAACCTGGCTCCTCGTCGCAGCCACCGGAAGTCCGAATCTCTCCCAGGATTGGTGTCAGGCTGACTGGGCAGTTGTTTGGGTCCTCTTTTTTCTCCTTGGTGAAGATAGGGACATTATTTGCTTGGTCTGCTGGGACTTTTCCTGTTCTCCAGGAATTCTCAAAGATTATTGCCAGTGGTTCTGAGATGACTTGTGCCAGTTCTCTTAATACTCTTGGATGTAGTTCATCTGACTTTGGAGACTTGAATTCATTTAGAGTAGCCAGGTATTCCTGTACTACCTCTTTACCTATACTGTGTTGCATTTCCTCTACCACATCATCTGCTCCATTTTCCCCAGGTTCAGCACCATCTTATAAAGACTGAGAATGTCTTTGGTAGTAACATGGCAGCTCTGATCAGTAGGGCTTTAAACTACACCCCTGAGAGGGTTGGACATGACAGCTCAAACATTAGCCCAAAGATATGAATTCTGGAGGATGTGAGGGCAAGAATAACATCCACAGAATAATTGACAGTAAATTACAAGGTTGAGAACAAACAAGGCTTCAGATGTCTATACACCAGTGCACAGATTTTGGGAAACAAACTTAATGAGCTTGAAGTCCTAGTCCAGGAAGGTGAATGTAATTTTAAAGGTATAACAGAGATTTGGTGGCATGATTCCCATAACTTGAATGTAATAACTGAAGGATATAACCTATTCAAAAAGAATAGATCTGGCACAGAAATACACCAGAGTTATCAAACTAGACCAGTTAAGAGCATTGGGTAAAAATAAATGGGGGAAAAACAGAGGTGTATCTAGCAAAAGCAGCGCCTAGGGCAAGTGTGGAAGTTGCACCCCTACCTTTGCTGCTTCCGGGACTGCTTTTTTGCACCCTCCTGGCATTGGTGTCTGGGTCACATGCCCTATTTGCCCCACCCTAGATATGCCTCTAGGAAAGAAACAAAAGCAACAGGAGTCTACTAAAGGCCACCAAAGCAAGAAGAGGTGATAGATGATGCTTTTCAGTAACAAATCTCAGAAATCTCCAAGATGCAAGAATTAGTACTTACCAGGTACTTCAGTTACCCTGATATCTGCTGGAAGACTCTACTAAACATAGACTGTTCAACAAATTCCTGATGTGCCTTGTAGATAATTTCCTCTTCCAAAAAGGCAGAGGATGGAATAAGGAGATCAGAAATCCTGGACTCCATCCAAACCAACAGAGAAGATTTGGTCACTGGGATCAAAGTAATCAGTACTTTAGCGAAATTGATCATGTAATGCTAGAATTCACAATTGTGGGACTGTGCAAAGAAGTCTGAAAACAAACCTTAGATTTCAGGAAAGCTGATTTTAACAAGCTCAAGAAAATACTAGGTGGAATCCCATGGTTAGAGATACTAAAGGGGGAAAAAAAACACCCAGCAAGGGTGAGAATTTTTGAATAAGGGGTTGTGAAAAGCTATACCTCTGTAAAAGAAGAGAACAGGTTCTGAAAAACATGTATTATAATCCACAAGCAAAGGAGGAGACGAGTCTCCCTGTGCTTGTCAATGGCCTATATTTTATTCTTTAAAAACCCTTGATAAATATTCTATTCTGTAAAAAAAACAACACATTTTGGCCTCTACATTGAAAGGAATGGCCTTCTTCAGGGACTGTATCAGGAATAAACACAAATAATAATAAATTAAAATTCAGTGGACAACACAAATTAAGTAATTCAAGTTACATTCATGTAAAATATCCAGATAAAGCACCTCAGTTTCACACAGTATTTTAAAAAATATGCATACCGTTCAATATATCAACAGTAGAAATTTCTGGAGTTGTCAAAAAAAAATCTCTGTACATGAACTGGACTGCTAATAAAAGCAGGACTAGGCTTCTAACTTTTATTTATGCATACACTTCAACAGATGGTCAGAAAAAGGGAGAGTAGAGAGACCATGTTGAGACAGCTTTCAAGTATGTCTGATGGAATCAGGCTGAAAAGTCATGTATGCTTTTATGAAGCCCTTACTATATCAGAGAGAGGAAATCCAGATCTTCATTAAAGCCACCTAAGATCCAATTGACTTCTTTTCTCAACCAAGTTTTTTCATTGCTGTTGTCTTTTCCAACACTCAAAACTTGATATCCGTAGCAGACTGTTGGAATTCCACAAAATGATTTACCAAAGGAGCCCCCACTCTTCCCTTCCTTAAATTAGACAGATGTTCACCTGTACATTTTTAGATATCTTGAGATTTTTCCCACAGTCAGTCTTCCTTCCTTCCTTCCTTCCTTCCTTCCTTCCTTCCTAGCATATATCACAAACCTGATATTACAGGTACTGAAGGGGGTCGAAATATATTTGTTTGTCAATATGATTTATAAATTCAGTTATTTTGGAAAGATAATTACAATATATGCGGTGACCACAGGGGTGATGGCCTATGGGCCAGCTGCATCCATCAGAGTGTTTTTTTTTGGGGGGGTGTCCCTGAAGTTAGTATTCTCTGCTGATGCATCCATGCATCAGCAAAGAACTTGGTAAGAGATCCAAACTGCAAATCAAAATCGACAAGGAGATAGTCAGGAAGCACCTACTTAACTCAATCGAGCTGAAATCTGCAAGGCCAGGCAAACTGGATTGCAAAGTCCTGAAAGGACTTGCTGATGTACACCCAAAAGCCTTGCCAGCATTTTTTGAGACATCTTGGAGAACTGGTGAAGTGCCAGAAAACTGGAGAAGAGCAAACATTATCCCTCTCTTCCAAAAAGGGGAGGGCAGAGAAGAGGGAAATTACAGACCACTCAGCCTGACCTCAATACATGAAAATATATTAAAATGGATTATAAAGGAACCTCTACATCTAGATGACAATGCAGTGTCATTGTCTAGATGACAATATCTAGATGAATCTAGATGACAATGCAGTGATTAGTTGGAGCCAGCATGAGTTTCTTACAAAGAAAAATCCTGTCAAACTAATTTTATACCTTTTTTTGATTGTGTCACTAGTTTAGTAGATGGTGGAAATGTTGTCAATGCCATTTCTGTGGCTTTTAGGAAAGCATATAATAAGGTCCCCCATGATATTTTGATTAGCAAACTGATTAAACTTGGAATAGATGGAAATACTATCAGATGGATAGTTGGTTGGAAATCTGTGCTCAAAAATCAGTGGTTATGCTTCTGACTAATCAGAGGTCCTGAGTTGAGTGTTGCAGGATTCTGTCCTGGGGCTGACACTCTTTAGTATTTTTACCAATGATTATGGCTTAGAGGGAAGACTTATCAAGTTTGTAGATGACACAAAACTGGGAGGGATAGTTGACATATTGGTAAAATAGGGATGGAATTCAATAGGACCTTGATAAACTAGAAAGCCAGGCTAAACTAATAAGATTAAATTCAGCAGAGACAAATGCAAAAATTCTACATTTCAGTTGCAAACATCAAATGCACACTCATAGGGTGAAGGATACTTGGTTTAACAGCACTCCATATGAAAGGGACTGTTAGGCCATTTCTGTACAGGGCGAGGGAATCGCCTCACACTGCTACTTACCGGATCTTCTGGCTCCCCGATCCGGTCCAGGCTGCTCTGGAGCAGTGCTTGCTCATCGCTCCGCACTGCTCCGCCGTTGAAAATGGCGGCTTCCGGTTGGTCAAGGGTCTCAACCAACCGCTGAAGCTCGCCAGCCTAAAGCCCGCCCCTGGCAGATCGCAGGCTCACATTGATGTGAGCCTAGGAATCTGCACAAGGGAGCAGGCTTGCAGTGGTGCGCTCCGTGCTTTTGAAAGACCTGATTTTTCTGGTCTTTCACAAGCACGCTGGATGACCACTTGGGGTCGTTCCGGAGTAGGCTGAGGTGCGGATCTACGTTAAGTAGTCCGGACCCAGTCCGCTCCCAGGTGCAGACTTCCTCCCTGGAGGACAGACTGCACCGTTTCAAATACCCCATGCGGAAATGGCCCTAGATTATTGTGGATCTTGAGCTGAACACAATCCAGCAGTGTGATGCTGCAGCAAAGGACATAAATAATATTTTAGGCCATTTCTGCACTACACTGTTATAGTGCTATAATTCCACTTTGAACATCCTATGGAATTGTGAGGTTTGCAGTTTAGGGAGGGGCATTTAGAATTCTCAGCTAGAGAGCTCTTTAACCTCAGTAAACTACAAACCTCAGAACTCCCCCAAGGATGTTGAAAGTGGAATAATAGCACTGTAACAGTGTAGTGCAGAAACGGCCTTAGTCTGCATTAATACAACTGTACTTTCCAAGATAAGGAAAGTAATAGTCCTGTTATACTGTGCACTAGTCAGGCCTCATCTGGAGTACTGGGTTCAGGTCTGGGCACCTCATTTTAAGAAGGATATGGACAAGTTGGAGTAGGTTCAGAAAAAGGTAACCAGGATGATAAGAGGTCCTGAGAGCAAAATATATGAGGAGAGCTTGAGGGATTTGGATACGTTTAGCTTGGTGAAGAGAAGACTGAGGGGATCGGGTGACATGACTGCACTCTTTAAATATCTAGAGAGGAAGGGGCAGGTTTGTTCTCTGCAGCTCCAGAGGGTAGGACCAAGTCTAGTGATTTTAAGTTACAGAAGGATAGATTTCAATTGAACATTGGAAAAAACTTCTTGACAGCAAGAGCAATGGCACCAGTTACTCAGCAAGGTTGTAATGTCTCTTTCTCTGGATGTCTTCCAAAAGAGCCTAGACAGCAACTGCTGGGGATGCACTTGCTGGATTTCTTCCATTGGGATGTGTGGGTGGGTGGACACAGCGGCCTATGGGACTCCTTCCAACTCCATGACTTTACGAATCTATGATTTTTGTGCACTTCTGTAAATGTTCTGTAAACATTTGATGACAAAAAAATGGAAGATTGGAATGATTCTTTGTAGGTTTGTGATAGTTTGCCTTTTGTGCTTAACTTCACAAAGGCAGAAAATGCTAGTAGTAAATGCACAGAGCCATTTTGGCCAAAATTTTAACAAAAAAAACATAGAGGAAAAAAAACTGCTTGGAGTCTTGCTGTCACACTGGTGGCAACGCCTCTCACAAAGGTTAAAGGATGATGAGAAGGACGTTTCACTGTGTTGAGATGGTCTATCTTGTCCAAAACCTCACCAACGAGGTTTTTTTTTTCATAGCCATATCTATATACCAGGATAATGAAGACAATCTGATAAATTCTGATTGAAGAGTCTTAACGCAAAAAGAGCCTCACTCAGGTTTAGAGTCCAAATTGAGAAATTCTAAAGCTCAGCAAAATCTCAATTTGCAAGCTAGTTCCTTGGCCTCAAAGGCTCCTCTCTAAACTGCAAACCCTAGGATTCCATAGGATGTTGAAAGTAGACTAATAGCACTACAACCGTCTAGTGCAGAAATGGCCCTTGTCTTTTCAAATGACTTCCAGCCCAGCTGTATTTACTTCCTAATGGTCCAAGCTCAGTGTTTGGCCACAGGATGGCCCTTTGTCCTGTGCATTTGAGGCCAACCTAGCCTAAGCTAACCTAACTTCTAGATCTCCACTTTTTTTGCCACCATGAATAAAGCACAGGATTGGCCTTTAGGGTACTAGCTATTGAATCATTAGCACACTTGCCAGAGATGTCACAGGAGGACAGGGAGCTATATAAAATTGTCCTTTGGTGGATTTAAAGTCTTGTGATACAACCAACTTATTTGTTCAGGAAGGCAGTATATAAAGTGATACCATTAATGCTGTATTTCAAAAACTAATGGTGACTACATAAATCTGGCTTTCATTGCTTCCCTTCCCTTTTCTTTTTCCCTTTTTTTTTAAAGATGTAAAACCACATATATTCTATTTTGTGTTGGTCAACTGTGCAAGAGAGTGGAGAACTGAAGGGTGCCGTGAACTGAAAAGCTTTTTGTTGTTGATGTTAGGAAGATTTTTGCTGGAAAGAATCCAAAAAGCACTTCAAAAATCATTTACATCTCACAAATAGCTTGAGCTATGGATCCAACTAGAGCTAAAAGCACGATAAATACATCGTGTTTCCAACTCAACGTATGAAATATTTTAAGGGGGAAACACCAATATAAGGCCATTTAATTATGTACACAAGGGAGATGCTGAGTTGAGGGAGACTTCCTTTTTAAAAAAATCAGGTAATGACAATAGAATAAAATACAATCAAATTCACAAAAAAGCAAAACAGACTACTAACAATGTTAAACCTCGTAAGTAGACAGACAGACACTTTATTTCGGTCATTGACCAATAAAACAATAATAAATACAGAATAAATACATAAAAACTAATAAAAGAAAAAAAATAGCAAAGATTAGACGGTTCGCATCAGCCACTATTGCTATTATTAACCGTTTGAGAACGTATCTTACACATAATATACAAAAACTTTGCTACTTTGAGTATAACAGTTTGCTCCTGATTATCCAACAGATGGCGTAGATAGAAACCATCAGAATGTCCTGGGAATTGAGTTAGTAGAGGAGTAATCAGCTCTTGTCGAATAACCTCGTAAGTATATGAAAAGGAGATTTCCTTTGAGCTGATGTGGAGCATATCAACCAATGATGAGCCTAGTAAGAAAAGACTCTGCTGGATGGAACCATACTGTGCATAAATATATATACACATACAGTCATCCCTCCACATTCTCTAGGATTATGGGCATAGGGCATCCATGTGGAAGAACAATGAATAGCTCTAGACCCTCCCAAACCATATTTAACACAAAAAAAAGTATGGTCACCATATTCAACCCACCATGGATTCCTTTGAGGCACCAGAGTTCTTCACAAGGCAGAAGTGGGGGGCTGGTGGGGCTTACGGCCACCTCCACTGCTCCCCACACCATTTTTAAGAGGGACATACAAGCCTTGTTCTCCATTTCAAAGTCTCACGAGGCTTGCAGTTCCTATTAAAAATGGCATAGGGAGGCAGCAGAGGGGACAGTAAATAATCTCTGAATAATCAAAGCTGGTGGAGGGCTGACTGTGCGTGTGTGTGCGTGTGTATATATATGTGTGTCTGTGTCTCTGTGTGTATTCTGTTCTGGTCTTTACATACAATGGAAAGAATTGGTAAACAAATTACATAAAATTATACAAAAATTAAGTTGCTTATTACATCTGAGATATTCTGGATGATTCATTACCACCAGCATCTTGAGATCCATGTGGGGTCATATCAGGGTGAATCTCTCACTTGAATTGTCTAAGCCTCTCTGTAGATTCTTTAGTAGCAGTATCTTGGTTCAGTGGTGCAACACCAATGTGCTTGTAGAACATCCCTGCTGCAATCATTCACATGTTTTGGAAAAAAATTGAAAACCTGGATATCCGTTTCCACTGCTAGACTGGCCAATGGTCCATACCTCCATACCATTTAAGGCAGCTCCCTACATTTCTGTACGTATGGTTCTCTCTCTGGGCCATTTCCACACTAGACTGTTATACTGCTATTATTCCACTTTCAACATCCTATGGAATCCTGGGGTTTGCAGTTTAGGGAGGGGCCCAGGCAAACCCCAGGATTCCATAGGATGTTGAAAGTGGAATAATAGCACTGTAACAGTCTAGTGTGGAAATACCGCCCCCCATATATATATATATATATATATATATGTATATGTATACACACATACATACATACATACATACACACACATATAAACACTGCACTCCAGGTTAACTACCTACACGGAATTGAATTCTGACCCTTAAACAAATCACTTCAACAGGAAGTATATAACTTCCTTGTTAAAACGCATTCACTTGCTACCAGTTAGTTTACTGGAATAATTACAAGTGCTGGTTATGACCTATATGGCTTAGGTCCATACTATCCAAGAAAGACTGATAGTGGGCAGATAATTGATCCCAGGGGAAGGGCACAGGCAGGTAGGATTTGAACTTTTCAAATGCTATCTCAATTCAATTGTTATCTCCCGCACTGAAAACAAACCGGAATCAAAATGGAAATCTTTACATAGAGGTAATACAATAATATGATAGACAGCTTAACAGTTTTCTGCTTACAGATTATTGTTGCCGTTTTATTCTTTTGCATAGCAGAACTTTAAAAAAAAAGCATTCTTCACTTGCAGTCTGAAGTGGTACACTTATTGTAACTTGCTATTTATTAATTACACATTCTTCCTACCTTTCCTTAAAAACCCGGCACAGTCCTGTGAACAGAAGTGAAAGGGGCAAGCTCTCCATCTGACCTGCCAATCTATGCTAGACACAACAATCTATGTGTGCTATGTCTGTCCTCTTCCTTGCTGTGGAAGATGACCAGCTCACACATATTAGGGATCTTGCCACCCCTCGAGAAGGCTGGACGAGGCTGCGGGAGTTGTATTTAAGTCAAACGGCTGCCGCCAAGTACGCTTTGTGTGCCCGCTTGTATAACACGAAGTTGGCCCCCGGTGTCCCAGTGAGGCAGCATTTTGCAGAGTTTTCAGAGCTGTTTTTGTCACTTCGGGAGAGAGGCAAAGTGTTGCCTGAAGGTGACAAGGTACTTTGCATCTTGAATTCCCTCGATAGTTCCTGGAATCTGGTCGTGTCCTCGCTTCAGTCCATGCCAGAGAGAGAGCTAACCATCTCCTTGGTTTCTGCTCGTCTGCTGGAAGAAGAGGAAAAGCACGCAAGGAATGCAGCGCCTCCCACTCAGACGGCTCCAGCTGCAGAGGCCTGTGCCGGGAGGAAAGTTCTCCGGCTGCTGAAGCGAGGCAGGAGGGGCTGGTTAGAGCCCATGCTGTGCGGAGGTGCTTTCGCTGTGGGTCTGCTTCTCATCTTAAGCGTGATTGCCCGCTCCTGAAGCAAGGGGAGCAAAGTTTCACAGGCGCCGGTTCCAGGGGCCGTGGCAGAGGGAGAGGAGGTCAGGCCAGAGGGTGGCTGAGAGTTGCTGTTGCCATGGGAGATGCTATTTCGGACACTGTGTCGGACTCTGAGGACGCAGGTGATTCCGTTTGGCTTCTTGACGGCGGCTGTTCCCAGCATCTGGTCAATTCTGAAGATTTATTTGACTGTTTGGATTCTGCCAGTGTTTCTACTGTGACATTAGCAGATGGGACAAAGGCTAAAGTTTGTGGCGAAGGTGTAGCTTTTGTCCCTGCCCTTGACATGGGTTTGAAAAATGTTTTGTTTGTTCCCTTTCTTGATTTCTGTTTGCTTTCTGTGGGGCAACTGACAGAGTCTGGGTTCAAGGTTGAGTTCTATGGGAAGCAAGGTAAAATCCTCAAAGATGGGGTGGTATGTGCTGTGGCTACACGAGAAGGGAGGCTGTTCTTTCTTGAGCCACGACACGCTGTGTGTAATGTGTATGGTAATGTCCCACAGCATAATGAGTGCCTTCATCTCCTCCACCGGTACACGGCACATGCAAGCTTTCCTGTGTTAAGGAGGCTTGCTGGTTGTTGTAAAGGGTGTACTTTGAAGCCTTGTAATGTTTTTCTTGACTGTGCCATTTGCAAACAAGCCAAATCTAAACAACTCCCAGCACCGAGGGTTAGTTTTCGTGTACCAACCGCCCCATTTAAGTTGGTACACTGTGATATTGCAGGTCCTATGAGTAAACCCTCCCTGGGGGGCTAGATATTTCGTTGTCCTCATAGACGATTTTAGCAGGTACGTTTTCTGCTATTTGTTGAAACAAAAGTCTGATGTGTGTCAAGTTCTCAAGAACTGGTGTTCCTTGGTTGAAAGGCAGTTTGGTTATTCCCTGCAAAAGCTGCAAACTGACAGAGGAATGGAATTCCTGTCGGAGAACATGCAACAGTGGTTCAAAAAGCAAGGGATTATTCACAGAACGACTGCCAGCTATTTTCCTCATCAAAATGGAGTGGCTGAGCGGAATGCAGGGGTTCTGTAGACTCAAATGTACAGTTTGCTGCTTGATGCAGATCTGCCTCTGAGTTTTTGGGCTGAGGCAATTCTGACTGCCTGTTACATACACAACAGGCTGTGCAGTTCTGTGGTTAATGCTACTCCCTATGAATGTCTGTTTGGTAAACAGCCATCCATTGCACATCTTAGAGTATTTGGGAGTTTTGCTTGGGTGCACATCCCCAAGGGGCAAAGAAGGGAGGGGGAGCCAAAAGCCCAGCGTATGCGTTTTGTTGGCTATGAGCCCGACTGCAAAGGGTATCGTTTTCATGCTGGTGGCAATTCCTGTGTTGTGTCTAGAAATGCCTCTTTTGAGCAACACGCAAATTGGTCGCGTGTTCAGGCAGCGTCTGAAGTTTTTCTCCCTGTGACTGGTCTACCAGCTTCTCAGCCAGTACAGCCTTCAGCCTCTGCTCTGCTCCCAGCCTCCGCTCCCAGTTCCTCAAGGGTTAAAGCAAAAGAGGAGGGAGGCATGCGGAGGAGAAGAGCTGTAAGTGATGTGCAAGGGTCTTGCACAGTGGAGAGAGAGCGCGAGGACTCAGTGAAGAGGTCTCGCAGTGCTGAGGAAAGGGTCGAGCCTTTGCAGGATCGTCCCATCCTCAGACGGTCACAAAGAAAAACGAAAGGCATTCCACCTAAACGTTTTTCCCTGAGTCTCTAGCAGTTCGTGTGTGTGCTGTAAACTGTGAGCCTCAGTGTTTTGCTGATGTTGTGAAAATGCCTGAGCAGCAGGCAGAACCCTGGTGGGATGCAATGCAGAGTGAAATGGATTCCATTGTTCAGCATGATGTGTATTCTCTTTGTAACTTGCCCAAGGGTGTGAAACCAATTGACAGCAAGTGGGTCTACAAGTTAAAACCCACTGCTGATGGGCATGTGAAACATAAAGCGCGCCTTGTGGTACGCGGGTTCCTACAAGACATCAGTGATCTGGATCAGATCTACTCCCCGACTGTGAAAGCACAGGTTGGTGTTTTCCATAGCAGCTCAGAGAAAAGCTGTCATCGCACACTTTGATATTACCACTGCCTATCTCAATGCCGACTTGGAGGAAGAAGTGTACATGCTCCAGCCTGATGGATTTATAGTAGAAGGGAGAGAAAGTCAAGTTTGGCGTTTGAAGAAATCGCTTTATGGGTTACGGCAATCTGCCAGGTGTTGGAATTTTTGTTTACACAATGCCCTGCAAGGGTGCGGGTTCAAACAAAGCCTTGCTGATCCCTGTGTATATGTTCGGGGGAAAGGGGACAGTTTGGAAATTCTCCTTGCATATGTGGATGACCTGTGTTTGGTCAGCGCTACACAAAAACAAGCGCAAATGTTTGAAAATGAGCTGGGAAAAAAGTTTCAGGTTAAGAAACTAGGCCTAGTACAGAACTTTCTTGGAATAGAAATACAGAGAACTGAAAATGGTATTCTGCTGTGTCAGAAACAAAAAATTGTAAAGTTGTTAGAATTGTGTCAAATGTCTGACTGCAAGCCGGTCCAAACGCCTATGGTGCCTGGTTTCTTGAAAAACGTCTGTGAGGAATTATTTCCTGATATACACTTGTATCAGTCTGTCATTGGGAGCCTTTTGTACTTAGCTGGCACCAGCCGGCCTGACATTGCACTAAGTGTCAACATTTTGGGCAGAGCGTGTGCTAAACCAACCCAGTATCATTGGCAGGGTGTGAAAAGGGTACTAAGGTACCTAAAAGGTTCCCTTGATTATTGCCTAAGCATTTTTCCTGATCAGAATCCTAACCTCGTCTGTTCATCAGATAGTGACTTTGCTGAGGATACTTTAGACCGTAAAAGCACATCTGGTTTTGTTATTAAATACAGTAGTGTGGTAATCGACTGGAAGTCTAAAAAACAATCTTGTTTTGCTTTGTCCACTGCAGAGGTAGAATTTGTGAGTCTATCTGCACTCTGTACTGAGTTGGTTTGGTATCTGCAGTTCCTACAAGACTTGTGTGTGTCTGTACCAATGCCAATACAAATATGTTGTGATTCACAAGCCTGTATTCAAATGGCAGTGTCTGACCGGGTTTCTTCTCCATCAAAACACATTGACATCAAATTTCACAATGTGAAACAGTATGTACAAGAAGGAAAAGTGTTCCTTACCTATGTGTCTTCAGAAGAAAACTTAGCTGATGTGTTTACTAAGCCACTTCCTGCTGATGCATTTGGTCAACTTGTTAGCATGCTGGGGTTGATGGAGTCTCCAGTGCATAGTGGCTGAAAAAGTTACGCAAGGAGTAGGGGAGTGTCACAAAGTAGAGGTGTATTGTGACTCCTTGCTGCACATTTTTCACCGCCAGAGGGTGAGAAAGCAAAACCGCTTTTAGGATTTGTTTAGGCTAGCAGGATAGAGTGTTTCCCGTGAGAATGCCGAATGTAATCAGGCCGTCTGGAACATGCAACTGTGTTCATATGTTCTGGTTTGAAAGGCTCCTTGTTATTGAACATGCTTACTTAAAACACGGCTTCTGAACAGGCTGTCCCCTTATTCCTTTTTTTGTCTGCTCTGTTAGAAATGGCTCGTTTTGCTGTGACTTAATTGCCTTAGCCTATTTTACTGCCCGCAATAAAGACTGTTAGACTGCTGACTAATTTCGGATGTGAGTTTTTTCTACTGATGGCAAGAATGCCTCTGGTGGGTTTTTGATACATTTAGCCTGGAGAAGAGAAAGTTAAGGGGTGATGTAAGGTCCTGCATGAAGGCAGAAAAAAAGGAATGAACAAATATAGGATGGGGAACACATGGCTCAATCACAGTACTTGTGAAAGGGATCTAGGAGTCTTGGTGGACCACAAGCTGAACATGAGTCAGCAGTGTGATGTGGCAGCCACGAAAGCCAATGTGATTCTCGGTTGCATCAATAGGAGTATGGTGTCTAGATCAAAGGAAGTAATAGTACCGCTCCATTCTGCTTTGGTCAGACCTCATTTGGAATACTGTGTCCAATTCTGGGCACCTTAATTCAAGAAGGATATTGGCAAGCTGGAATGTGTCCAGAGGAGGGCGACAAAAATGGTGGAGAGTCTGGAAGCCATGAAGCCCTATGAAGAGCATCTTAGGGAGCTGCGTAAGTTTAGCCTGCAGAAGAGAAGGTTAAGGGGGGACAGGATAGCCATGTTTAAATATTTGAACAGATGTCAAGTCAAAGAGGGAGCACACTTGTTCTCTGCTGCCCCAGAGCCTAGGACAAGGAGCAATGGATTCAAACTACAGGGGGAAAAAAGATTCCATCTAAACATTAGGAGGAATTTCCTGATAGTAAGAGCTGTTTGACAGTGGAATGGGCTACCCTGGAGTGTGGTCGAGTCTCTTTCTTTGGAAGATTTTAAACAGAGGCTGGATGGCCATCTGTAGGGAGTGCTTTGATTGTATATTCCTGCATAGCAGGGGGTTGGATTGGATGGCCCATGTGTTCTCTTTCAACTCTATTATGCTGTGATTCCAAAATGCATTCCAAAAAGGCAGCTTTCTGTGGCTTTATTCAAGCAGAGGGGTGAGGACTGTGTGAAATTAGGCCAAAGGCTATTATTTTGTCTACCCTGCATTATACCGTACTGGCTTAAAAAAGGGGAAAAAAAACTTTCAGGGATTTTTCTTTTCTTTTCTTTTACTGTTTTCACTGACAAATGAGCCTGATTCCCTTTGACACTGCAGACTGCCTAGCGTTTGACACTTCTGATTAACTTGATCATGGGAGAAGGGCACAGGAAAGTTTGTCTGTCAAAAATATGCCTTCGCACCAATGGAGCAATTTTTCTTCATTTATTTTTGTCCCAAAGTGAAGCAAAAGATAAGGAGTTCGGTCTTCTTTGAACTGTAGGAGTAATTATTTAAAAGCAAATGTGTGTAATGAATAAGTAGGCAATACTTTACTGAAGGCAATAGATGGAAACAGTGAAGAGAATTTATATTATAGTTGAAGACATTAGTACTGAGATGCAACATTCAGGACATTTAGAAAATTAGCTTTTATTTGTAAAAGTGTGAACCTCTCTTCAGGTTTTTCATAAATGAAAAGATGGAAAAATTAGGACTGACTTGATTCCAGGCATTTTGTCAAACAGGTAGGGTTGCCAGGCCAGGTCCCTATACTCCAGTCCTCCTGGTAGTGAGGGAGAATCTCTGAGAAAGCCCACTGCCTTGAAGGGGAGGTGGGTCTCTGTTTCTTAGGCCATTTCTGCACTAGACTGTTACAGTGCTATTATTCCACTTTCATCATCCTATGGAATCCTGGGGTTTGCGGTTTAGAGAGAGGCCTCATCTGAAAACATCTGAAATGGGACTCACTAATTTATTAAAGAAAGAAAGAAAAACAAACAAGTTCTAGGGTGAAATGATCTACTGGAAAATCCTCCAAATATTTTTGTTGAAATAATAGGGAGATTTCTGCTACAGAATGAACCAGCAATTGACAAAGCTATTTCTGACATGCCAGGATCCTCTGTGCCCCGAATTCCTCCTTCCAACCTAGGCTGAGCTCATTCATTTCCTCATCTTGCCAACTTCCTGCTAACCACCCTCTATGCCAGTAGTGTACCTAGCGTAGACAGCGCCTAGGGCAAGTGTGGAAGTTGTGCCCCCACCTTCTTACCCCTACCCCCACCCCCACATGCAGGGGTTTCTTGCACACTTACCCCAGCATTGCTCCCTGGGGCAAGTGCCCTATTTGACCCACCCTAGATATGCCTCTGCTTTATGCTAACCTTTGCTGGGCTTGGTACAACACCTACAATGTTCTGAAAATGAATGGGAAAACAAAGGGACAGCTGATGGTTTGCCTTCTTGTATAACTTTGTTTTAATATATGTGCAAAATTGCTTTGAATCTCCCCACGCTTCCTTTGGGTCTGGAGCATTTTGATGCATATTAGACCTATTTTTAATTGATCTAATCAGGTGAGGAATTTTCGCATCCTGCCCTGGGAGAGGTACATTTCATTATAAATCACAGCACGAACTTTTATAAGCAAAAAAACAAAACACGGATGTAATAGGCAGATAACAGCTCGTGTCTGTGTGCGCTGACTTGGGCGCAAGTCCCATTGCACAGAACCAAAGTCTGACGAACAATGTCATTCTGGGGCACAGTGTGTGAAGACAGCAAGGAGAGATGGGTTGAAGGATATCCAATCAAGGGAAAGAGAGAGAGATTTGGGGAAACCTCTTTAAAATGTCTTCCTTAAAAAAAAAAAATCTGTTTCTTTTCCCATAAAAAAGGGGGGCATAGTCAATGGTATGTCTCAGTATCCAATGTCAGCAGAAACAGGACTTTCTTCCTATCCCACTCCTGCTGCAGTGGCATAAACATAGGGCCTTTCCACACTAGACTGTTCAAGTGCTATTATTCCACTTTCAACATCCTATGGAATCCTGGGGTTTGCAGTTTAGGGAGGGGCATTTAGAATTCTCAGCCAGAGAGCTCTTTATCCTCAATAAACTACAAACCCCAGAATTCCACAATAGGTTGAAAGTGAAATAATAGCACTAGAATAGTGTAAGGCAGAAAGGCCCATACTCCAGAAGGTTTCTAAACTACACAGAGCACTTTAATGTCTTATGTGGGGTGGTACACGTGAAAGAAGTTTGCTGTTTTTTAGGAAAGCAATGGGAGCCAAGAAAAGTGCTTAACTGGCTCATGGCAGGGGGAAATCCTCCTGAGAAATTTCAGCTCAGCTGTGATTTACAAGCTACTAAAGCAGAGTGGTCAGAGGTGAGTACATGTGGAACGGTGGACACCCACACTCTCGTAAGAACTAAACGTATGCAATCTTATAGTGGTTCTGTTCCAGAAGCCCCTACATGTGGCAAAATTTGCGCATGCTCAGGTCCTATCAAGGACGGCGACCTGCAGATGGACACTTCAGTGTGTGCACATGCGTTTTGTGCCACTGTAGTTATACGATGCAACACTTTGCATATTCTGGAAGTTGCACATGCAGAAGCCACGGGTAGGGAGGGTATATATTCTGTATATATTCTACAGACAGTCAATAAAAGGGTTAGTACTCTTTAACAGAAACTAATCTCATTCCACTAAATTAAATTACATTTAAACAAATTAACTGTTCTCATAACAATCTGACATTACATAAAGTGTTGAATATTTTTATCCCTTCCTTAATTCTTTCCCAGCTGTGTCTCCAATGTATTTCACTATAACAAATTCTGTTCTCTTCTCTTCTCTTCTCTTCTCTTCTCTTCTCTTCTCCTTCTCTTTTCTTTCTTTCTTTCTTTCTTTCTTTCTTTCTTTCTTTCTCTTTTTCTTTCCTTCCTTCCTTCCTTCCTTCTGGCTCTGCTGTGGATGCCCATGGCCCTGTGGGAATCAGGGTCTTTGGAAGCTGTTACCCCGAAACTCAACAGAAGTGAAAATGAGTATTGGGTTTGCCTTTAGACACACACTTGCTGTTCTTTACCATTCCAATGATTTTCTGAGGATGACATGATAGTTTTCTCCCTCCAACTCCCTGGCTCCTTTTGTGTGTCAGTTCTCAAATTTTTCGTAGTGTCTTCTTGTTGCGAATGCAGCAGAGACGTTGCGGCAGTTGCTTGGTAACTGGCTGCTGCATTTCAAAAATGCCTCACTGTTCAGGGAAACTTTTCAAGCTAAGGACTATGAAAGGAACAGTTGTTCTTTCAGGATCATTTTGTATCTGTCTTTTTAATCCCTCTTTCAGATGAAAGTATACATTCACAGCTGGGCTTGAAAAGGCGTTTCTTGCCATTGGCCTTGCCTGTCTTGGAATCAAAGCCCGTTAAGACAAACTTGCTTTGCATCGGAGTCAAAAAAACGGTCATTCATGAACAAAATAAACCTTTCATTGTTTTCCGTTTCTGTTTCTCATCAGCATTACCTTCACTGGATCTTGTGAATTTTCCAGCGGGGGAAGGATTGCTTCTTCTGTGTGTGAAAGGTGGAGTGTGGAGAACCTTTTCAAATGATAGGTTGAATTCTGTAGGGGAAAACCTGTGGGAGGCTACATGCTAGATGGGGCTGGGGGGAGCAGAAAGCTTGGGCTGGGTAAAGACACCATCTCTTCCCTTTCTCTCTCATATCTCCACCCCCTTCTTCTCCAG
Organism: Iguana delicatissima; assembly: GCA_948472985.1. Lineage (NCBI taxonomy): Eukaryota > Metazoa > Chordata > Lepidosauria > Squamata > Iguanidae > Iguana > Iguana delicatissima. Next base: position 88,954 of record CAOKZL010003319.1, on the reverse strand, counting down.
TAGTTACCAGAAGATGCTCAAAGCAGTCATGGAAAGTTTTGTACCAGTTGTTTTACAGTGGGAGAGCCCCCACTTTGCATACAAAAGATCCTTGGTACAATTTTTCATCTTTACAGATGAACAGCAAAAAGCCCTTCCTGAAACCCTGCAGAGCTCTTGCTGCCGGTTGGTCAAAGGTGTATCTAGGGTGGGGCAAGTAGGGCAGATGCCCCGGGCGCCAATGCTAGGAGGCACAAAAAAACTAGGGGGTGAGGGTAGGGGTAAGAAGGTAGGGGCGCAACTTCCACGCTCGCCCTAGACACTGTTTACGCTAAATACGAGGCATGGGACGAATCCAGAATTTTCCGAATCTGAATCCCCGGAAGGTTCTGGGAATCCACAAATCTCCCAAATCTTGAATCTTTCGAATCCTCTTTTTAAAAAGGCTTTAAAAAGCAAGGGAAAGAAGGATAATCTTGGGCAAGATGCACTCTCTCAGCCTTAGCAAAAGCCTAGGCAAAGGCAAACCTCCCTCTGAAGAAATTTGGCCAGGACAAGTGTCATAGTTTTGTCCCAGGATCTCCCAAGATTGAAAATGACATGAAGGTCCTTTCTGCATAGGCAGAAAAATGTGGATTAATCTGACATTTTCCTGCCTGTGTAAACAGGGCCACATACAACAGTACAGAGATAATCCAGGTCAAAGCTGGATTTTCTTTGCATAGCTCCTTATGACACCTTGGGGTTCGTAGTTTGATGATGCACCAGCAAACTTTGGCAGAGAAGGCTGTGACACCTTGTAAAAATACAAAGCCCAGAATTGTGTCTGAAAGAGCTTTGCAAGCGAGTATGCAAAAGAATCTTTCAGCTGTCCTTGAAATCTCAAGCCTGTAGCTTCCAGTCAAGTGCTGAACTTAAATATTGAATGTTCAATTTAGATATCTTAGAATACAACCCCAGATATAATTTCAGAAATTGTTAGCAAAGGCCATTATTACTCCAAGGGAAAAATTCACCTACTTGCCATCTCCCCTTCTGTATCTAGTCTCCCAAGTTTTCAGGAGTCCTGGTCCCGTAAGTTTTTAGGGGTCCCAGTTTCCCAGGTTTTCAGGCGTCCCGGTCTCCAACAAACTATTTGGGTAGCGGATTTGAAATATTCCGTTTGCCTATTTTGGCACAGGGATTTGGATTCACGAACCTCGAATCCCTGCCAAGGATTCGAGGATTCGGTTGGCCCATCCCTACTAAATACACCACTGCAGTCAGTGCTGATCAGCATTTCTAGGCTGAAACAGGCCAGTGGTCAGAAACATTTTATGGCTGCCTCCCACTTGTTTTTCATAATGATAGCAGTCGACTAGAACAGAACTTTCAGGTCCATTTTGTTTCTGTTGTGATTCATTTATGTCTCTACCTGTCTTATCCTTGGTTATTCAGTCTGACAGTTACCTTAATTTGCTGATTGTGTCCTTTAACAGGAAGGCTTTTTTCCCCCAAAGAGGAGAAGCAACTTTTAACCACATGGTGGTCTACTGCCCTGAAACATTACGCTAATGAAGCTGAAATTGACCAAGACAGACTAATTGTTGTGCCTGTACTGCTTCTTCCTCTGATGCCAGAGACGTAGGTAATGCTAATGATAAAACACAGGCTGACCCCAAAGAAGCCCAGCACACCGAGGTCACTCTAATTTGGAGCCTGGGTCAGTGCCATCACTGTTGCTCTCGGAGTCTGCAGTTTGCTAATTGCTACCATCGGTTCCCAATAGCACAAAGCAAAATCAGCATACGCACGCACGCACAAAATCTAATATAATGCTGCCATCATCTTAACTTGGTACTACCACTGACGCTACAGAAAGACGACAGGCAAAGAGACACTCACATTTGCGACACTGATGGCACTTTTTTTTCCTTTTTTGCCTCTGGTTCAGCTGGAGAGATGTAAAACTGCAAGAGATTGCAACGTTTTATAGTTCTTAAATAGCTTGTTTCAGGTAGAAACATTTTAAAAATACCACCTACCTGTATAAAAACCTGTCCCCCAGGCACATGGGGTTTTGTGCAGAAAATACACATGTATTTCTGAACAGAATAATTTGCTCCATCTGACCCACATTAGAATCATATGAGCACAGATTTGGGAGTAATCCAAAGGTCATCTAACCTAGCCCTGTACAAGTACACACACACACAAAAATATCCACAGCCAAAGCATCCTCAGCCATTCAACCTGCATTTGAAATCTCCAATGAAGGGGAGCCCACCACCAGTCTGTTCCACGGGCAAATAGTTCTTACTATTAGGAAGAAGCAGGGAAGGAATGACAGAAAATGGTCAGTTGAAATCTTCTCTCTTTTATTTGGTTGCAACTCACTGAAACAGCAACAAAATAGAATCTTATTGAATCATAGAGTTGAAAGAAACCACAATAGCCATCGAGTCCAACCCCATTCTGCCATGCAGGAGGACATCACCAAAGCACCCGGGCAAACGGCCATCCAGCCTCTGTTTATAAACCTCCAAAGAAGGAGACTCCACCACACTCTGAAGCAGCACTGCTCTCTCTCCTAGTCTCTGGAGCAGCAAAAAACAAGCTGGCTCCATCTTCAACATGACATCCCTTCAAATATTTAAACATGGCTATCATGTCACCTGTTAACCTTCTTTTCATAAAATAAAGTTGCCCATCATCTATGTGACAAATCTTCATTTATATGAAGACTTTTATCATACCACCTTTCAGTCTTTTCTCCAGGCTATCTCCACCTTCTCTTTTCTCAGCAGAAAACAGGAATGGAAAGAATGTTCCTCTTATATTTGCTTCTTTTCAGACAAAAGTGTTTTTCCCAGCACTCAGGAAAGCCTACCACAGAGAACGATGCAACAGTGAGATTTCTGTGTATTTCTTTTTCCCTTGTGTTTTTCTCATAAAAAACATCTGTCGACAAATATTTGAGAACGAATGGGAACTGATTCTACAATATATTAAAACAGAAGATATCAACAAAAATAATTGTAAAGATACTTCAAGTATCAACATTTAAAAAGAATAGTATTTTATTTACCAACTAATCAAATTTTGGTGATTTTGACACACAGAGATTAATGCGGAGGAACACTTATCATTTGATATAGCTATAATTCCATGTGAAAAAAATATGATGGAAGATAGATAACGGGGGGAAGAGGGAGGGGTAGAAATAAGGGAGGGAAGGGGTGGTGTTATGTATTTTTACATGAAAATATTTGTTAAAAATGAAATAAAATATATGTTGATGTATATGTATATATATGTATATTTTATTCAATAATAATAATAATAATAGAGTTCTGTGGAATTATTCTGTGTTGTAATGTATGTCATTTTTCTGTGGGGAAAAAATGCTGCTTGTACTAAAACCTGTTCCCTATGCATATTGGTTTTTGAGCAGAAAGTTCACATGTATCTCTGCACAGAATAATTTGCTGGAACATAAGGTGTGAATATCAGGAAACTGCTGTGCATGTTCTTAATAATGCATTCTTGCATGTAAGGATAATGCCGGTGAATGAATATTTAGTGGGTAATAATATACCCTGGATGGCAGCATTATTTTCTTAATAAGACAAAACCAAACTGGTACAACCATGTCTTTTCTAGCTCTATCTGTTGAATTTGGCTGTTACAGGTAAGTGAGAATTTTATTTGGTTTACTTTTCAAAAATAAGAATTTACCAAAGTATACACATTTCTTCATAAACAGGGTGGTGAAAATACATTAAGGATGGGGGGAAAAACAGATGTGAGAGAAAATGAAATTGAGAGATTCATCCATCTGGGTCTGTTCCTATTTGGCTGGGGTGCTCAGACAGTTTTCTAAACTGGCTGGACCTGCAACTCTCCAGGAATCGAAAGAGAAGATGTTGACCAAAAATCAATTGCTCCTCATTTGTCTGGATGAAAAAGAAGGTAACAAATGAGCTTCCTTTCAATCCATTAGGTTTTTGCAATCTTCTGAATTTTGTGATAGAGTTCCCAGCTCATAAATGTGTATTTTGGGGCAAAACAACATATAAAATACACAGCTTGTGAAAAAGATACTGTAAATTTTCACATTTTGTAGTGGCAGATGGGCATAGAGTATGACAAGATGGACATATGAATGAACACAGGCAAAACTAATGTGGAGTACAAATGATTCATCTTTATCATGGGCTCTGTCTTTTAATCATTTAATGATAGAGATTTCATCTGAGATCTGACAGCTCTATTGTCGTCAGAAATCCACAAAGAGACAGGCTGATTAATTAGAGCAACAACATAGCTGATGAATGTGGTGACAACAGTTGGGGGGAGAACAACAGACCAAACACAAGCATACAGAGACATATCATGTAAACACCTGACCATTTTTAGCACTGTGCCCAATGGTGCTGTTTGGCCCATGAAGCAGATTTTCACAATGACAGGCCCTTTTGTGAGATTATTAAATAGGCCCCAGACAGAACAGTTGGCTTATTGCTCAGATGGCGCATCCACGAGGTGGCCATAGAAGGGGGTGCAAAAAGTAAAAATCACTGGACCCAGCAGCTCAGAAGGGCCCAGTGAATAGCAGCAGCAGAGGCAGCTGATCCCTCCTTTGTTGTTCCTAACACAACATTTTTGTAAGCTTTACCTCTGATGTTACCACAGTCATTTGTCTCTTTCCTCCTCATCCACACAGTCAGGATACCAAGGCAAAAGGTGGCAGATATGAGAGAGAGGAGACCAAGTCAAAGAGGGCCATTCCCAGACTCCAATGGCGCTGTTTCTGTGGAAACCTTCCAGCTGCGTAATTCGCTTGTTATCGGTAGCTGGCAAGCAAAGTTTGTCTTAGTTTGCTAGCAAATTACCGGTCATAGTTTTTCAGTTCACGTTCACAGTAAATCCTGAAGACAGTCTGGTGACAAAATCTGTAGATGAGCCAAAGGTCAAGAGTTCTAGGAGCGTGAGCAGATAACCCAAAGGTAAGTTGGGCTGCTTCCACTGATCAGAGTGGTTGGCTGCAACAGCTTCCTCCATTCTGGTCTCTCTTTATATAGGCTCAGAATCTTCCACAGCTGTTGGCCTAATTAATAAATCCTTAGTATAGAAATGCTCCGAATTTCCTGGGCTCTCCCTTTTACACCTATACCGGCTGCTTTAAGTATTGTCCTTCTCATGCCTCTTGGGTGTGGCTGTTGGAAAGAGTCCTGTTTGGGTCATGGGACAAAGCCATGACACTGTGCCAAGGTGACAGGAGAAAAAAGATAGTTTGGCAAACTTTCCAAGGGCAGGAATGAGTAGCTTCAAAGGAGGACAAAAAGGAACCTAATGGACATCTTCCATTCTCAGCAGAATCACTGATACATGATGTGGGCTGGACAGGGCTACTGTCAGGTGGGTCTGTAACTGATTGACCGTTCCCAAAGGGTGCTCACTAATGGCTGCTTTTCATCCTGGAGAGAAGTGACTAGCGGGGTGCCACAGGGTTCTGTCCTGGACCCAGTGCTGTTCAATATCTTCATCAACAACTTGGATGAAGGAATAGAGGGCATGCTCATCAAATTTGCAGATGACACCAAACTGGGAGGGGTTGCTAATACGCCAAAGGACAGGATCAAAATTCAAAATGACCTGGACAGATTGGAGAGCTAGGCCAAGGCTAACAAAATGAATTTCAACAGAGAGAAGTGTAAGGTCCTACACTTAGGTAGAAAAATGGAATGCAGAAATATTGGATGGGGGACACGTGACTGGATAGTAGTACGTGTGAAAGGGATCTAGGAGTCTTAATAGACCACAAGCTGAACATGAGTCAGCAATGTGATGCAGCAGCCAAGAAAGCCAATGCAATTCTTGGTTGCATCAATAGGAGTATGGTGTCTAGATCGAGAGAGGTACTGGTACCATTCTACTCTGCTTTGGTTAGACCTCATCTTGAATCCTGTGTCCAGTTCTAGGCACCCCAATTCAAGAAGGACATGGTCAAGCTGGAGAAAGTCCAGAGGAGGGCGACCAAAATGGTGAGAGGCCTGGAAGCCATGCCCTATGAGGATAGACTTAGAGAGCTGGGTATGTTTAGTCTGCAGAAGAGAAGGTTAAGAGGGGACATGATAGCCATGTTTAAATATCTGAAGGGATGCCATGTAGAGGAAGGAGAGGGCTTGTTCTCTGCCCCTCCAGAGACCAGGACAAGGAGCAATGGATTCAAGCTGCAGGAAAGGAGATTCCACCTGAGCCTCAGGAAGAACTCAGGGCTGTCCGGCAGTGGAATCTGCTGCCTCGGAGTGTAGTGGAGTCTCCTTCCTTGGAGGTTTTTAAGCAGAGGCTGGATGGCCATCTGTCGGGAGTGCTTTGCGGGTGTTCCTGCATAGCAGGGGGTTGGACTGGATGGCCCGTGTGGTCTCTTCCAGCTTTACATTTCTATGATTCTATGATTCTATGATTCTTGAAAAAGCCAACAACGTCCAAAATGCACAAAACAGTGATACCAACTAAAAAGGGACAAAATGCATCATGAAAGGTTTCAAAGCTTCACTAGCTTCTTCATCAGGCAAAGGTGTTAAAATCATGCAGGAGAAGAGGAAATGGTGATGTTGGAGTCACAGGCCTACCTTTGGCCCTTTCTGCACCTTACCTCTTCGCATTGTCCTCTGGTAGTGATCCCGGTAGTGCTTCTGTTGGGGAGGGAGCACGATGGGAACACTCTCCTCTGCACTGGAGAGGTTCCCTGTGGAAGTGAGCACGACAGACATGCCTCTTGCTTCTGCAGTGCAGCTGGGCACTCTTCCATGCTGAACTGGGAAGCACTTCCATTGCACTTCTGAGCCTTCCAGAGGGTAGGTAAGTGTGGGACAGTCATGCAATCAGGGGTCATTGAGGGCAAAAATTTGTCAATGATTTACTCCACAATCATGCTGGCTGGTGACGGGAAAAAGATGGGACCACGACAATGTCTTGCAGAAGCATTGTCGCGGTCCTGCTCCCTTCCTGTCCCCATGCCAGGACGAGAGCCTCCTGCGGAAAGGGCCTTTGTCTCAAGATGTTGTTTCTGTTGTCAGTTAAGATGATCTAGAGGGATAAATGGGCATCAATGTCTGCCATAGAAACCCTTGTCACCATCTTGACTCTGTTCCATCAAATCTCCAAAGCATTTTTCACTATATTTGTTAATCTGTTTCTTCAATGCATCTTGAAAAGTGTAAAACTGGATTGGTAGAAAGGAGGAATCCACAGAAAGCACGTTTCACCTTATCACTCCCTAGAGACAGGCAGGGAAGATTTCAAAGCCAAAGCCGACTTCTGCTCTGGAGGCAGCCATCTTGACTCACCAGTTCATGCCCTAGCCAAGCAAATAAGGAGAAAATTGAGAGACACCTGGGGGAAAAAAGGAGAAAGGATTTACAGCTGCCCAGACTTCCACAACCTCCGGAAAAAGGAGCAGCCATTCAGCAGGGAGAGTGGATTCCTTCCCTCTGCCACACCAGAATGCACCTTCAGGTGAGCACTCCTTGTTGCATTCTCTGAGCTGGTGAGAGTAAGAATCCACACAAAGCCAACCATACCCAAGCCTCCACATAAATCAGGCGGGAGCAGCTGCTCTAGGATCAAATCACTTGCCGAAGCATCCTTTGCCCAAAGATTGCATGTGATTATCAGTCTTGTAATTGTGTGTAAAAGTGGCTGGGGTGCTCCAGGTGGCAGCCTTACAAATATCAATGAGAATGGCATTAAATGAAAGGGCCGCAGAAGTGGTGGCTGTCCTCACAGAATGAGCTGTAGTATCTCTTGGAACATGGCACTGGTGAGACTGTAGACAGGAGCTATGCTGGCCTTCATCCACCCTGCCAATGTGGATCTAGACACTGTTCTCCTTAGAAGGAAGGTGTGGAGGAGACAAACAACGAGTCAGCTAAACAAAAAGGGTCTAAGCTCTAGCAAGATCATTTTTATAGATTACTTGACATATAACTTATGCCATTTTTTTCCGCATGATGGGATAGTCTGAGGCAAAAGGAAGAAGGAATGAGCTCCTGAGAAATACTGAACCTACGGAAGAACGGAAGGAAGGAAGGAAGGAAGGAAGGAAGGAAGGAAGGAAGGAAGGAAGGAAGGAAGGAAGGAAGGAAGGATCAAAACAAATATAATCAGAATTAAAGGTACAGAGGTGTTTTGGGAAAGATAAAGCAGAGAGTTCACAGACATATCTAGCAGTGGTTAAAGCACTTGGGAAGGCCACTTTTAGGAGTAAGGAATCTCAATGGGACTTTTTGTAGGTGCTCAAAAGGCAAAATCATAAGGCACTACAACACCAGAGGGAGACTCCAGAATGGAAAATGATGAACAACCAGAGCTAAAAAAATAGCTGAACACCTAAGAAACTTCCCTGCATGTGAGTGAACAGAGACTGAAAGACAGCCTAACTTAAAAATTACAAAGGAGAGAGCAGCAATTCAAGGTGTTCAGTTTTGGACCCAAGTTTTTCTGCAAAAAGCTAAAAGATGAGAGATAGAGGCTGAAGTGGCTGCAAAGTGGCTGTTGGATTTACACTAGTACTCAAAGATTTTCCATGTAGCCTCACAGATTCTGGCTTACACCTAGAAGAAAGAAGAGTACTGATTACCCTCTCTGATGATTTTTGTGCATGCCACTCAGCCTTCAGGCAGCTACCTGAAGACAGACCAGGTCTGGGTGAACACCAGTCCTGATGCAGAAGGAGAAACCATGGCTCACTTAAACACCGATGGTCTGAACACCATGGCGTCCTTGGCTGGTAAGGTGCTATCAGACCCACCTGGGCTCTGTGCAGGTGCAGGAATTTTTGAGGCTACTATCCTTGAAATGCACTGATGTCCTCCACCTGCTGATTCCAGAAGCAAGAGAACATAGTCACAGTTGTTGTTGTTGTTGTTGTTGTTGTTGTTGTGTGTGCCTTCAAGTCATTTCCAACTTATGGCAACCTTAAGGCAAACCTACTATGGGGCTTTCTGGGGATGAGAGAGCGTGATGCTCCCAAAGTCACCCTGGCCATTTCCACCCTACACTGTTTATAGTGCTATTATTCCACTTTCGTCATCCTATGGAATCCTGGGATTTGCAGTGTAGAGAGGGGGAATTACAATTCTCAGCCAGAGAACTCTTTGGCCTCAGGAAACTACAAATCCCAGAATTCCACAGGAAGTTGAAAGTAGAATCCTAGCTCTATAAGAGTGTAGGGCAGAAATGATCCTAGTGGGTTTCCATAGCCAAGTGGAGGATCAAACCTTGGTCTCCAGGATCGCAAACCAGCGCTCTAATACTATACCATGTTAGCAGAGATATAGCCACTGATGCTGTGGCAATTTTTCTACAACAACTGCTGAAACACTGTTGGATTCAGAGCCCATTCTCTGGAAGACAAAGTGTTGCTGCTCAGAAAGTCATGCTATAGATTTCACTTGCCTGTCTCATGCTCGTCTCTGATGGAGAGGAGAGCCTTTTCAGCCCAAATAAATAGAAGGGCTGCTTCTTTGTGGAGAGATTTGGAATGGGAGCCCCCTTGTTTTTCTTATTCATGAAAAGGAAGAAATGGTACTTGTCACTACTAGATCATGCTCCCTCCTGAGAGTGGGTCCAAAATGGGGCAGGATGCTCTGGGCTCTTGCCAATTTGTGCTGTGTTGTCTCCAGAGGCTCTTCACTGCTCTCCCCCTACAGTGGGCTTCCAACCCTGCATACTGGCCTCTCTGATTACTTTTACTTGTGAAGGATTGGTGAAAAGTGACCTCTCATGATGACTGGCAAGATTTTTGCCGCTGCATATGGAAAAAGAGCGGTGAGAAAGTGACCAGATTGTGCAATGAGCTTCTGCTAAGGGCTTTGAAATTATTGTAGAGGCCTGGAAAGGAACTTGGCCCATGGTTTGAATGCCAGCTATCATGAGCCATAACAGACATGGTAGAGCAAACAAGTCTGCACACCTTGGACACCTCAGACTCTGCACATCAGAAAGCAAAGAAGGCCATCCTTTCTACCTCTCTGCACATTTGATATATCTATCAACTTTATTACAATCATAGCTCAGCCATAATGGAACAAAATAAGAATATAGTGGAAAATAAAGGTTAGAGAAGATAAAAAGCAACTCCAAGATTCAGAGATTTTGATGTATATATACATAGGAGTTCAACAACCAGCTTCTGAATCAATACCTAGGCCCTTTTCGCACACCAGTCCTGTTGCAAAATGGCCTCGGGACCACCATGCGATTGCGAGGACCATTCCACATGATGTCCTTGCAATCGTGCAAAGCTCCCGAGGCCATTAGGTGGTGATCATGCATTATATCCTTTTCAGCTCATTGCCAAAAATGATGCTCGATCGTGCATCCCTCCCGTGCCCCGCATGCACTTACCTTGTGTGCGGAGGCTCCGGACGCACGGCCATCGCGCTTCCTCCCCCAGCATAGCCTGGGAAAGTACTCGGCTGCACTGCAGAAGGAAGGAGTGGAGCGCTCACGCTTCCTTCCTGCCAGCATGGAGCTGGAAGCGGAGGGGATGCGAGTGCCTCCCGGACGAGGCTTTTTGCACGATCCCAGCGCCACGCCAGCGGCACCAGGTAAGGTGTGAAAAGGGCCCCAGTGGCAATTTGTTAGGGTCAGAGAGACTCATGATGCGATTTGGCCAACTTAGGCCCTTTCTGACCCATACTCATTGGTACATTACAATCCCAGCATTGCCATTCGTGTGATGGTAGCAGGTTAGCAATGCTCTCTTCTGCACCCTTCCACCTTAAGCGGATAGTAGCCTTTTTGCTATTGGTGTTCCTTCCACACTACAGCGTCCTTGGCCATCCCTTTCCCTGCCTTCACCCTCCCGCCCGATTGATGGGGTTTTATTTTGTTTTCTTTGTAAGCCGTACTAGTGCAGCAACGTTGTAACAGCACAACACAGCACTACACTATTGCATTTTCATGCTACAATGCTTGAGAATGTATTTTAAGAAAAATAAACACATTTAACTCAATGGAGAAATTTAAAATACACGTGGAGAGGTGATATATTTCGAGGTTACCATGCCATGAGAGTCGAGGAGGGAGGGATGAGCTGGACATGCCCACCCCCCGCCCACTGCTGGACCCTCAACAAAGGGAAAAGCTATCAAGTGCTTTTACGGTACCGTAATGGGATTGAAGTGCTAAAGGAGGCTCTGAACGGATTTTTTCTGGAAATGGTATAAGGTGGCAGTGGTGTTGTAGACTCGAGTCGATAGACTCAGACTAAAGTCAGACTTAAGTTGCTTCAGTGACTCGACTCATCCATAAATGACGCACTGACTTGACTCGAGACTTGTATATTTTCAATGACTGACTTGATGCTTTTGGTTCAGTAACGTAACACATTCATCCAGAAATCTTATGACTTTGAATAATGCCTCCATCTCTTTTTGCCTACTAGTCACATGACAATCTGTCCCAAGCCCAAAGGGTGGGTGCATTTCTCAGAGGGGAATAGCAAACAGGTCAGGCAATGGGCTTGAGGGGAGCTTGAGGTCTGCTCAGTAGCCCGTCCCTGCTGCATATCGGAGGAGCCTTCTAAAACGTTTCCTAAGAGCAAACGACAGGACTCGGCCCCCAGAATGCAGAGTGCATCTCTCAGAGGGGAACAGCAAATGTGTTAGGCAATGGGCTTGAGGAAGAAGGATCCTTGCTTTTAAAGCTTTTGAATCTCCAGTACTGGGGAGTAAGACAAGATCCTATTCCCCGCTTCCAAAGCTGCAGATGGCAAAATTGCAAATGTGGAAAGATGACTCTGCTTAAATTGTTAAAACCGAATTTATTTCACTCTGTCCAATAATTCTGGAATTTTGGTTGGGGTATAAAGTTGGCCTCCAGACATGAAACTTAACTTGCGGGTAGAGACTTGAGACTTCACTTGAGACTTGGAGTCAAAGACTTAAATACATCACTGTAAGGTGGTTTTGCAATGCTTTTGGGACAGGATAGCAGCTGGATAGTGATGACATCATGTGATAGCACAACTCCTGGACCAGAAATAACCCGCTGCTGGTGTGAGATAGCAATGTCATGCAGAAATGGCCTTACTCCAAGTGAAACATGCTAGCATACAGAACTTTGCAACTTTCAGCACAGATTCTTTCTTTAGAGAAGTCTGAAAGGAGAAGGGAAATATAAAAGCTATTGGATCTGCCTGGGAACTTTTCCAAGATCGGATCGATAAATGGAGAACAAATATCCTTATAATACAGGCAATACGGCAGGATATGATCAATTGTTTCAACCATGCCTGACTGGCAGGGATAGATATGCAGTCTTAAGGTATTCATAAGTATTTATCATCCAGTAGGGCTGATGGCAAAACATTGAAATGGGCTAAAGTAAAAGCTGAGTGAGCCGAGAGTGTAAAAACAATTGGCTGGAACAAGGTTTGTACTATGATTGCCTGCTGCAGGGTAGCATTGCATTCTTACTGTTTTCCTACAAAGCTACGTCCCAGATTGCTTGTTCGTTTCTTCAGCGTTAGGAAATTTCAAGCACAACAGAGCTGAAGGGGAGAACCTATATCGTTGTAACAGTCCTCAATCAGACAGAGGAGAATTTGTCAATCAGAATCAAGGAGGCAAGAACAGAAGAAATAAGATTCAACTTAAGCTAGTGGCTAATTGTGTAGAACCAAGCATGTGCTTCAAGGGGGACCATTCCTGATTCCATTCTGAACAAGGTATTTAGAAGGTAACATGGGACACCAGAACAGTGCACAGGAATTTGGCATATATCTCCAAATTTAAAAGATCAAAAGTCTTTAGAAATGCACAGCTAAGAGCCTTACCAAAGTTCAGATATTACTTTTCCCTGGAACACTTTTGTCTCAGAGGGTATGTACAAACCACCCTTCGAGAAAAAGAATTTGAAGATGGCATCAAAGGTCCTTTAGGCATTCCCAATTTGGAGTACTGTATCCAGTTCCGGGCACCTCAGTTCAAGAAGGATATTGACAAGCTGGAGCCTGTCCAGAGGAGGGTAACCAAAATGGTGAAGGATCTGGAAGTCATGAAACCCTATGAAGAGCAGCTTAGGGATGGATGTTTAGTCTGCAGAAGAGAAGGTTAACAGGGGACATGATAGCCATGTTTTAAATATTTGAAGGAATGTCACGTGAAGGAGGGAGTGGGCTTGTTTTCTGCTACTCCAGAGAATAGGACAAGGAGCAATGGATTCAAGCTGCAGGAAAGGAGATTCCACCTGAACCTCCAGAAGAACTTTCTGATGGTTAGAGCTGTCTGGTAGTGGAATATGCTGCCTCAGTGGAGTGTGGTGGAGTCTCCTTCTTTGGAGGTTTTTAAGCAGAGGCTGGATGGCCATCTGTCAGGAGTGCTTTGACGTGGGTTCCTGCATGGCAGGGGGCTGGACTGGATGGCCCCTGGGGTCTCTTCCAATTCTATGACTCTATGATTCAGCGCCACACAGAGATTGTGCTGTCCATGCCCCAGGTGACTGAAATACCGTTTATCACTTGTAAATCTGTATATAACCTGACATGTTCTGTGTCATAGCTATTAACCTGCCATCTAGGTTGAGTGCAGTTTTTTGGAAATGGCCCACATTAGAAAAGATAGGATTAGAGCATGATCCACATACAGTAAGACAAGGACTGATTGATTGATTTGCTATTTTAGGTGGGTGTGAGTATGCATTAGATAGGGACTATACTAGAGTGCATGGAAATGGCAGGACATTCTGGAAATACTCAGGCCATTTCTGCCTGAAAGTGGAATAATAGCACTGTTACAGTGCTATTATTCCACTTTCAATATCCTATGGAATCCTGGGGTTTGCAGTTTGGGGGGGCATTTAGAATTCTCAGCCAGAGAGCTCTTTAACCTCAGTAAACTACAAATACCAGAATTCCACAGGATGTTAAAAGTGGAATACTAGCACTATAACACTATAGTGTGGAAACAGCCTCACTTGAAGATCATCTGACACATTATACTAGAAGAGTGCAGAATTCTTAGTTCTAATGGCATTAATCAGCTTTAGTGTGGATTCCGTTAGTTCTTCTTTCTCTTTCTTCCTAATTAACAGCTTGTAGTGCTGTTTTAAGAATTATAACATGGGTAGAACACACCTAGCACTCCAGCACTTCTGTTTAAATTGATGTACAAGGTGTTCTTGACAACCTTGCACTCATGATCAAATTAAGACTTTGAGTTACACCTTCCAGAGGGAAGATTGAATTGATGGCACAAATATCTCTTAGCATCGTCTCTTGTAGTTCTAGAGACAACTCTTGGTACAGCTGAATATCTAGCGCAGGTGACTTAGTTGAGATAAGCTTGCTGTAGAGTAAGGAGGTTTGGTCTGAGCTGAGAAAACAATAGCTTTGTCCATCTGCCTTCCTAAACTCTCTTACTCTTTTGTATCTAAAATCAGGCAAAAGATCAGTTTCAGACTTATCCAGAAGATGAGGTACTCGATACTTTATACTAACTTTCCAAAGGATGGTCTGAGGCTCATCATCTTGATGTGTCTTAACTTTTAAATGACAAACCATATCTGATAATTAGCTTGGTAAGGACAAGCTCTGGACAGTTTTTTCTCTCATCTATGACAAATATACAATTTGTTTTCTGGTGTTGCTCAGCACACGTAGATAATTAAAGGCATGTGGAGGAACTAGCTGGCTTTTCGGTGTGTTCACCAAAAACTAACGGGACTATAGGCACAGATCAATAGTGATCTGTGATGCTTTGCAAGTCAAAAGTTGATTGTTTATATAAAAGATACAGATAGAATCATAGAATCATAGAAACATAGGCCATTTCCACACGGGGCGAGGGAATTGCCCCATGCCGCTACTTACCAGGTCTTATGGTTCCCTGGTCCGGTCCAGGCTGCTCTGGAGCAGTGTGTGCTCATTGCTCCGCACTGCTCCGGAGTCAAAAATGGCAGCTTCTTGTTGGGCGAGGGTCTCGACCAACCGCTGAAGCTTGCCAGTCTAAAGCCCGCCTCCAGCAGATCGCAGGGTCACATTGGTACGAGCCTGCAAATCTGCACAATGGAGCAGGCTTGCACTGGCGTGCTCCGTGCTTTTGAAAAACCGAAAGAAACAGGTTTTTCAAAAACACACAGGATGACCACTTGGGGTCGTTCCGGAGCGGGCTGAGGTGCGGATCTACATTAAATAGGCCATACCCAGTCCACTCCCAGGTGCAGACGTCCTCCCTGGAGGACAGACTGCACCGTTTCAAATACCCCGTGCGGAACTGGCCATAGAGTTAGAAGAGACCACAATGGTCATCAACCTCCTGCTATGCAGGAACAAACACTCAAAAGCATCCCCAGTACATGGCTATCCGGCCTCTGCTTAAAAACCGTCAAAGAAGGAGGCTCCACCACATTCCCAGGCAGCAAATTCCACTGCCAAACAGCTCTGACCATCAGGAAGTTCTTCCTGAGTTTCAAGTGGAATCTCCTTTCCTGCAGCTTGAATCCATTGCTCCTCGTCCTAGTCTCTGGAGCAGCGGAAAACAAGCCCACTCCCTCCCCAACATGGCATCCCTTCAAATATTTTAACAGGGCTATCATGTCCCCTCTTAACCTTTTTTCCCGCGGACTAAACATCCCCCGCTCCCTAAGCTGCTCCTCATAGGGTTTCATGGCTTCCAGACCCTTCACCATTTTGGCCACTCTCCTCTGGACACATTCCAGCTTGTTGATATCCTTCTTGAACGGAGTTGCCCAGAACTGGACACAGTGTTTCAGATGAAGTCTAACCAATGCAGAATACAGTGGTACCATTACCTGCCTTGATCTAGACACCATACTCCTATTGATGCAACCAAGAATCGTGTTGGCTTTCATGACTGCTGTATCACACTGCTGACTCATGTTCAACTTATGGTTCTCAAAGACTCCTAGATCCCTTTCACACACAGCATATTCCACTGTCAAACAGCTCTGACTGTCAGGAAGTTCTTCCTGATGTTTAGGTGAAATCTCTTTTCCTATAGTTTGAATCCATTGCTCCTTGTCCTATTTTCTGAAGCAGCAAAAAACAAGCTTGCTCCATCTTCAATATGACATCCCTTCAAATATTTAAACAGGGCTATCATGTCTCCTCTTAACCTTTTTTTTTTTTTTGGTCAGGCTAAACACACCAAGCTCCCTAAGCTGCTCCTCATAGAGCATGGTTTCTAGACCCTTCGCCATTTTGTTCTCCCTCCTCTGGACATGTTCCAGCTTGTCAATATCCTTCTTGAACTGTGGTGCCCAGAACTGGACAGAGATGCACCCTCTGCAGTTAGCTCTCAGCTCAGATCAAGCCTCCCTGTACAACTAGCACCACCATCAGTCTCGTGAAAATCTAAGGAGCTGTGGCTAATCAAGCTAGAAATGGTGATTGCCAAAGGCAAACCTGAGGAAACTCCTGCTTTTTTTGGCAACAAGAATGTGCTGGTTAGCCTCCTGAAGGTCAATTGAACCAAATAATTGCTTCTCTGAAGTGCATCCTGAATGGTAAGGAATATCTCCATCCTGTTCATAAATTTAAGGTTCAGGATAGATTGGATGCTGCCTCTTCAACTGTAAAAAATATGGAGTAGACCCTAGAGAATCTTACTTGAATATGAATTTCCTTTGTGGCTCCAAATAAGCAGACGGTGTCAAATTACCTGTATACAAACTAAATTTTTGACAAGTTCAGTTTAGGAGAAAGCAGAAATCTGTTTCCTGGAGTCTGAGCAAATCCTAAGGAATAATCCCTGGAGATTGCTATGTGATTTGAGCCCAGGCTTTTTGGAACAGAGAGAGAATTTCGCCTTCTAAAGGATCTTACTGTCTCCCCTCTCTTTGGGGTTCAAAACCTATCCATCTGGTGGGCATGGGATTGGCGAACTGCACTTGCTAACAGTATGGGAAACAGGGCCTGGATCAAGATATTCCGAAGCTGTGAAAATCTCTGGTTCTTCCAACCTTCTGTAGAAGCAAAAGGATGGACCAGCTGCTGGAGCACTGAACTGCTTCTTGTATGATTTTTTTAGATGATTCCCCCCTCCTACCTTGGCTTCCACCTGGAGATTCCTCAGACCCACTCTCCTAAAAGCTTTTTTTTTAATTTATTTTTATGCTAAATACAAGTGAAGAGGAATGAAAAAATATAACATATAAGAAATGAATATATACAACCGTATACATACAAACAAGCAACAAGAAAAAGATTACTTTATACATTGCTTAAGAAAGAAAGGAAAAAGACATACAAAAGAAAAAAATATAGATTACAAATAATAATACTATTAAATCGACATATCTAATAGAAGACAGAAGTAAAGAAGAGAAGCAAAAGAAATTAACTTCCCCATACAATGAGATCGCAGGCTTGAATAATCAAATTTAACTAATTATTATATTTAATTAAATCATTTAATTTAATTATTATTATTATTTTTAATAATTATTAAATTTATTAATTAAATAATTAAATTTCAATAACAACTTTCCTTAGTTGAAAAAGGAAGAAGGAGAGAAACACAGAAAGAAAATGTAAAGATTATAATACTATTAATAGTACCGTATCTTAACTAGAGCTAAGTTACTCATCCCTGATTTTTTTTCCATATCATTCTCCACAGTAAAAATCCATGGTAAATATAAAGGCATAGTCCCTCCCCCGACCTTATTAACATCCCCAAGGATTAATAGAAGAGACTTCCATTACAAACATATTATAAATAGCATATCATAAAATATTATAAAGTAATTGAATAATATTATATTTGAAATACCAATTACATACTCCCAGAGGCTATTTATTTGGTTTCATTCTGTCAATAACTCTAAGTTATTAGAGTTGTTGTACCCAGGCCAATTAACCATAACATAAAAAAATTAATCAGATAGTAAAGTATCAAATCCAGCAAAACTTAAATCCCCAGTTTGTGATTGGAGGAAATTTTTGAATGATTCCTCATCTTTCCAGAATTCACTATTAGTTTTCCCACCTAACATATAGGTGAGCTTGTCCATTTTCAGAAATTTTGGGCATTTTTTCCATCCACTCTTCTTCAGTAGGGGTGCAACTGTAGATCTCAAGTGCCTATCATATAAAGTATTCTGGCCACAACAATCATGTGCGAGAATAGTCTTCCAATCTCCTTGTTTTGTTTTTGATCACATTTAAAGAGACCTAATTTTTTAAAAAAGTGCTGGATTTAAATCAATCATCATCTTTAAATTTTTTTTGAATTTTAGATCTGATCATATACCATATACCGCATGTGAAAAAATGTTCCACTTTCTCTAGCACATTTCCAACAAAGATTTTTGGAAAGATTGTAAACAGTCTAAAAGCTTAACTCTATCGAAGGAGACAGTGGCCAGATTATCATGAGAACAGACTTCCATTTCTTGGTGTCCAAAGCTATGCTGACTGTCTTGCAATTGCAATTACTCCAATAGCTATAGCTGAAAAAGCACTGGGATGTAAAGCGTGCTACATATTGTAAGGCTTTAGATATTTTCATTAGGCCTATTTTCACTATACAGAGTTTTCTGATCTAAGTTGTCATTCTGTAGAACTAGACTTTAAGAAAGCTGATTTCAATAAACTTAACAGAAATGTTAGGAGTGATCCCACCCTCAGAGAATTCATGATGGATGGGAATTTCTTAAAAGTGAGATACTGAAGGCACAATTCCAAACAATTCCAATGAGAAGAAAAAAAAGGGTGGTGTCTAAAGAATCCAGGATGGATGTCCAAAGAACTTTCAATGGAGTTAAGATTTAAAAGGGACGTGCACAAGAAATGGAAAAAGGGGGAAATTGCCAGAGGATGCTGAATCTTGGCAAAATGGAGCAGATGATGTGGTAGGGAAAATGCAGCACAGCATAGGTAAAGTGGTAGTACAGGAATACGCGGCTACTCTAAATGAATTCAAGGACCAGGACCAGATGAACTACATCCAGGAGTATTAAAAGAACTGTCAGAAATAAGCTCAGAACCCCTGGTGAGAATCTTTGAGAATTCCTGGAGAAAGGGAGAAGTCCCAGCAGACTGGAAGAGGGAAAAGGAAAAAAGAGGACCCAAACAATTACCACCCAGTCAACCTGACATCAATATTGGGAAAAATTCTAGAGCAGATTGTTAAACAAACAGTAAGCACTTAGAAAGGAATGCTGTGCTCACTAAAACTCAACATGGGTTTCTCAAAAACAAGTCATACTACATTAATCTCTCCTTCTCTCGCTCCCTTTTTAACTAGAGTTAGAAGCTTGGCAGATACAGTGAATGCTGTGGATGTAGCATACCTTCATTTCAGTAAGGCCTCTCACAAGTGCCCCCTATGATATTGCAAACAAGCTAATAAAATGTGGATTAGACACTGCTACTGTTAAGTAGTTTTGTAATTGGATGACTGACTGGTGACTGACCAAACTTCAAAGAGTTCTCACCAATGGCGCCTCTTCATCCTGGAAAGAAGTGAGTGGTGGAGTACCACAGGATTCTGTCTTTCAACATCTTTATTACAGATTTGGATGAGAGAATAGAGGGCATTCTTATCAAATTTGCCGATGACACCAAATTAGGAGGGGTAGCTAACACCCCAGGGGACAGATATATTGCTGCTCAATTCCAAAAGCAGGCCAAGCCTTCATCTGACACTAATTGCCTCAAGGAGTCAAGTAACAAACTCCTGTCTTCAATAATGTGGCTGGCTACAGACAGGGAAGGGGGTGTGGAAGGAAAACCTCTAGAGCAGTGGTTCTCAACCTGTTTTTGGACTGCAGCTCCCAGAAGCCCTGAGCATTGACCATAGTGGCTGGGGCTTCTGGGAGCTGAAGTCCACAAACATCTGGGGACCCACAGGTTGAGAACCACTGCTCTAGAGGGAGGAGCTTTCCTGGCCTTCAGCATGACCACATCCTCACATTGCACTGGATAGGAACATACTATGCTCTCTAATGCCTCTGAGATCAGTGGATGGATTGTAATGCCAATGCAGCTGTGAGATGCCTATGCTGATGGTGATACTGTCTGTGCTTCAATATTAGTCCGAGGAAAAACAATATGGTGATCATCAGGTCACTCAAAATGCTGGCCATCAAGAGCACTTTCAAAACAGTCCCTGATCTCCCCTTGCTCTTCCTCCCCAAAATGGTGGTCTGCAGTGTTGTCATCAGAAAGATGGAAGAAAGAACATGAAGATGGATAATGCTGAGAAATGGCTGGCACAGCAGAAATGATAGGGCAGGGAGCTCTAAGTGGGGGTGATCCATCAAGCCCCTCTCCCAGTTTTCATCAGTTTTTTATACACAACTATCTCTTATGTTGAAAACATTGGGGGATCCTCAGAAATGATCTCACTGGAGTCCCCATCACTCATGCCACCATGTAGACCATCCATCGTATCGTAGTGTAACCTCTTCTCTCTCTCCAGAATGGGCTTATATGTGGTTGTATATGTAGTCAATTTAGATAGACACTTAAGTGCCTGCTGACTGTGAGTCAGCAGACAGGGAACTTTGTCCTTCTCTGTTTTCTTCGCACAGTTGGAGCATTCTGTTGCAGCATGAGAAGAAGAGGGCTTGATTGAAGATTTCTTCACCTTCTCATTCTCTACCTGTGGGCTCTGATGGGTGAAAAAATCAGACTTCTTCATCTTCTCAGATGAAGAATCTGATTTTTTCACCCATCAGAGCCACACAGGAAGAGAATGAGTTACAGAAGACAAAAAGGAGGAAAAAAATATTATTTAGAGATAGAATAGAGTTTAAAGGCTAAAGGGATAAAAATACAATCTGAATTGTAACAAGGAAAGGCGAGACAAAGTAATAGCTACAGCACCCAAAGCAAGATAAGGAGCAAAAAAGAAGAAGAGCTCTACTCTGGACACAGGTGGAATTCAAGGTGGACCATCCTTAGCACCGGTTGGCTTTGACCTTGATGTTTTGTGTCTTCTTTGCCTGCTTCTGGGAAATGATAGGGTGAAACCCACTTTGTATAGATTTCTACACTCACCTACTCAGAGAATTTCCCAACTATTAAAACTGTTTGAAGAAGGGATCAGTTCACACATTAGTTTTAGGCTTAGCTTTCCAGGTATTTCCTCTCTCTCTCCAGTGCTACCTCTGCTGCCCTCATTCCTCAGAAGATGAAGGAAGGGAGATGAAACAAATATCCACGTTGCTGGCTCTCTGGAGCCCCAGCTGCCTCCTAGCTGCGGGTCTCCAAAGAGTGCAGGCACGCTCAAGAGCACAGGTGATTCCCAGATCAGACTTGTTGGTTTGTTCAGTGAAAACCCACAGGTAGGAAATGGCTGGTGTGGAGAGAGTAATCTGTGAGAGTAATAGTGAGACATTCCTTCATCTCCCCATATTCCCCCCAAGGAAGGAAGGAATGAACGAAGGAGGGCGCTGAGAACATGCAGGAAGTTGGTGAAGGGCAGCAGGGGTAGGGAGGGCAATGAGAACAATGGAAAGTGAGGGCTCATTTTAGGATGGTGGTGAAAGTTCCACAAAATACTGGAAAGGACTACAGTCATTCCATCCACATTTGCAAGTTTGACCTTCACAAATTTGATTATTCATGGATTATTTGCTGCCACTATTGCTTTTCTCATGTACTCACAGGCACAGAGGAGCAAGAGGAGGGAAGGTGTGCATGTACGTTCCGTCGCTCACTGGGGTGGATGGGAGGGAGTCAATGGGATGGAGTGGGGGAGCACAAGGAGGGAAGGCATGCACATGTGTTACCCCACTCAGGTAGGTAGGAGAGAGACAAAGTGCTGGGATGGGAGAGTGTGAGGAGGAAAGCATGTGCATGTGTTTTTTTGCGCATTCACTGTCTTGGGCAGGTGGAGGGAAGGGAATAGGATGAGGGAGTGCACTCCCTTGTTCACACACTGTGATGAGAGGGAAGAAGATATTTACAGTTTTTCCAGCTTAACAAGGATTCTGGGTGTCATGCCCTGCTTCCAGAGCATGGACTCTGACAGAGTCTGAAGCAGAGGGCGTGCTAGAGGCTGAAGCAGAGTGCATGCCAGGGCCTGCTGTACAGAGAGAGGTTGCAGTGCCTGAAACAGAACAGGGGGTGGTACCAGCTCCAACAGAGAGTCCTGCCTCTTCAGATATAGATGAACACTTACCTCGACCCAGCTTCATAGTGCACAGGCAACAAAGAGAGAGCCAGCGTTGATCTCTCAGAATTTATAACCAGCAACAGTCAATCAAGGCATAGCTGCACTAGGCTTTGGGTCTATTTAGCTGGCGTCCTTCCCCTCCAGGAGTTGTCAGAGCTTATCTGACCTGCTACCTTGCTGGATGCCTTGACAAATGCTTGGATTGACCTTGGACACTCTCTTGGCTGAAACCCTGCCAGACTTTGTTTACGTTGGACTTTATTTATGACTCCTTGCAGGGAAGTAAGTAACAAGCTGGGAGATATACAATTTACATATACATATTTACAAATATACAAAATACAATTTGTTTTGTTTATCAGTTGTGCCAGGACTGAGATAGGACACTGTGCCTTTCACAAAAGTGGAGGGACAGCTGTATATCATTCTCAAACAATCTGGGATGCTCATGAAAGTTCTATAATATTCAGGAAGGAAGAAGAATGTAACACATAGCCAGATGTGCATTTGTTGCTCAATTTTATTTTGGCTTGTTTATTTTTAGTTCTTTGTATTGTTTGTACATTTGTTTTTCTCCTCTGGCTTTCTCCCATTTATACTTGGCCGGCTGCTCCATATTCTTTGTTACATCTCTTTTATCTGTGTGGTGATAATTTACTAAAAAAGTTTCAAAAATAACTGAGAGGGCCTTAACCAAGAATGCTGAGCTGAGCATCAGAGGAGTCAACTGCCTTCTACTCTCCTGGACAAGCCACTGGTTTACTGACTGTTATGAAAATTATGAGAGTTAAGACTGTGAAACAAGAGTTTTCTAGATCTGACGCCCACAGTAAACTACAGCAGATGAAATTAATACAAAGAAGTTTGTCCTGCCTGGGAATCCAATTTGGATATGTTTTGCTTAATCCCCTAAACGGTATTAAAGAAAAAGAGAATGACAAAGAACAAGATCTGCAGAGAATGCTGATAATTCTGTGAAGTACATCTTTTCTGGTTCCTCATCTTAAATGTTTTCCTCACCCTATGCCCTTCTTAGTAACAGCTATAAAACAACCTTGCTCACGTATTGCACGTCTCGTCTTTAAACTGTTAGTTGAGTGTGAAGCCATAGAGTGGATCATTTTTCAGCCTGCATGAACAGTTGCTTAATGACATTTTTATCCAGAGGAAATAACCATTGTGCATAAGATCATACCATGGACATACAGAGGAAAGCAGATAGTTATTAGATAGCTACAAGCAAGATGAAGGATTTCAGAAAATGCAGAACTTTGATACACAAAGAGAATGAATTACACCCAACCCCAAGCAAACTAAACTGGATAAAGACTTCTTTATGATAGCCAAAGCTTCTCTGAGTTTGCAGTTCCACAGAGAATCATTTTGCCCCATTATCATTATTATTTATTTTATAGGACTCAAGGCAGCTTAAAAAGCCAATATGGTATAGTACTTTGAACATTGGACTATGACCCTGAAGACCATGGTTTGATTCCTCACCTGGCCATGGAAATCTACTGGGTGATCTTGGGTGTATCACACACTCTCAGCCCCAGAAAACCCTGTGATAGGTTCACTTTAGGGTTGCCATAAGTCAGAAATGACTGGAAGACGTCAACGATAACAACATCATTTGTCATCTTTGCTGTAGTCTCACATTAGTGGGTCATGTTCAATTTATGGTCAACAATAATCCCAAGGTCCTTTTCATATGCACCACTGCTAAGCCAAATATCACCCATCCTATACCATGCATTTTTAATAGTCCAAATTTGAGTTTTGCATATGTCTTTATTGAATTTCATTTCATTATTTGCAGTCCAGATCTCTAGTTTATAAATGTTCTGTTCCTATCTTCTGTTAACAGGCCATACACTCTCACTCCATGATATGGTTTAATTGGCAAATATTAATCGACATGAAACACAAATTATATCCTGCTATGGCTCAGAAGCTGCTGGCAAAGAGCACACAGCATTGCAAAACTAGGTCAGATCGAGACCTCAGAACATGGCTTGGTCATAGCCAGGGAGCTCCAATGATAATGGACTTGGGATGTTCCTCAATGACTCAAACTTTATAAACAATAGCACCCAAAACTACCTCCACGCAATGCCTGATTGTCTTCAACTCTCTTCCTTTATCCACCAAAATTCCCCCTTTGTCCCCTCACCTGACCTGCTATTAAGGAGCTATCACAATTCCCATCAGTTATAGTGCTCTTATTCCATTTTCAGCATCCTGTGGAATTCTGGGGTTTGTAGTTTCCTGAGAGGCCAAAGAGCTCTCTGGCTGAGAATTCTCAAGGCCCCTCCTTAAACTGCAAACCTCAGGATTCCATGGGATGTTTCAAGTGGAATAAGAGCACTATAACAGTATAGTGTGGAAATGGCCTATGTTAGCTCAATCAGAAGTATGTCCCAATCAGCACTTTGAAGTCAGGTCAATAAAACCTCTTCTGTCACTTGGAAAGCAAGATAATAAAGGCATAACATCCATATCAACTTTATCACTATGTAAGGATGATCCAGCTATAAGTGAGACCTTATTTATTGGAACTATTCAATTCAAATGCCCTCTGAAAGTCCATTAGTGCACCACAGCATATCTGGTCAGTTCCTCAGTTAGCTAAAGATGAAATTGCAGAGGATGTCAGAGTCAGAGGGTGGTAATCTGTTATCCTCATTTGCTTATCTGCTTTTAGGAGAACAGCAGGAAATGAAACACAGATTAGCCAAGTTACAGTGAAAATTGGATTACATAGTGCAGAACAGTCATCTTGATGACAAGAAAATGGGCACAAATCAACCCTGTAAAAGAAGAGCTTATATCCAAATGCGTAGCTGAAAGAAAAGCCAATAACAGAAAGCCTGGACAAATAGATGTAGATTTGCAAATCCAAACTGTTATAGAATCAGGTTATTAAACACAAATAAAAATAAATCACTTAGTGTGAACGTAAGTATCAAACAAAGAATTTCAAAAGAAAATCACCCTGTGCTTCAAATTCTGCCAACCTCCAGTCTTTCATTGCCTTTAAAATAGGGTCTAAAGGCCTGGGTGTTTACATTGCTGTTTTTCATAAAATCATAATCATAGAGTTGCAAGAGACAACAAGGGCCAATGAGTCCAACCTCTTGCCATGCAGGAGCATATAATCAAAGCCTCTGTTTAAAAACCTCCAAAGGAGTCTCTACCACATTTCAAAGCAAGGCTTTCCGCTGTTGAATTGTTCTTACCATCAGGAAGTTCTTGCTAATGTTTAGACGGAATCTCTTTTCCTGAAGTCGGAAACCACCGCTCTGTGTTCTAGTCTCTGGAGCCGAAGAAATAAGGCTTGCTCCATTCTTCATATGACGTCCGTTCAAATATTTAAACATGGCCATCATGTCATCTCTTAACCAGGGTAAATTTACCCAGCTCCCTAAGCTGCTCCTCATAGGTCATGGTTTCCAGGCCTTCTACCATTTTGGTCACCCTCTTCTGGACATGTTCCAGCTTGTCAATATCCTTCTTAAATTTTGGTGTCCAGAAGTGGACACAGTATTCCAGGTGAGGTCTGAGCACAGCAGAATAAAGTGGTACTGTTACTTCTCTTCATCTAGACACTATACTCCTATTGATGAGCCTAGAATTGCACTGGATTTTTTAGCTGCCAGTTCCTTTTGGTTGATTAAAATGTGCTTTTGTATTACAAATTGTTGCTGCCATTATAACTGTAAGATTTTTGTCTGAATTGCTTGCTGTTCTTATTGTGGTTTTTGAATTTTACTTTCATTTTCCTTTATGATTCATTTTATTGTATGACAACCAAGACAGGGTTATGAACAAGTCTATACATGATGGTGGCAATGACGCTGGCAAATGAAGCAATGATGACGCCATGTGATGCATCCACACTAAATATTATTTCTTCATTGCCAAAATGCAAAATAGCATCAAGATATGTGACTGGTACAATCCATTTTATCAAAATACCCCTGTAAGATGCAATCAAAGTACAGTGCCTTTTAGCCATTTTAGGGGAAATTCAGACAAATGAATTGTGTTGCAAGGGGTGATTCATGGAAGGGGCTCTTCTATCTGTCTTCTGAATAACCCAATGCAAACTTTCCTGACAGCAAGAATGGCGAGTGGACTACAACATTTTAGCTTCTTTTTTTTTTTTAGTGTTATACACAAAGAAACTGCAAGTGTTTTATGTCATGGGTGAGAATCATGTGGTTGGATGGCAGCTCCCAACTTCCTCATCATTGGCTGGGCAAGCTGGGACTGCTGGGACTTGTAGTCCCACAAGTTCTGGAAGGCCGTATAATTGTCACCCCAGGTTGATTTGCTGGAAAAAAACGCATAAAACAAATATCCATCAGGAGATGTGAAAGAGATAAAAATGCAGCAAGAAATGGCCTTTGCAACACAAGCCACGTGTTTATTTCTTGTTACTTGTAATTTTACCCCCGTCCTAGTGGGATGAAAGGGGGAGAGAAGGGCTGCTTTCTAATGCTTGGAAAGTCATTGAATTGGATCAAGTCTGGGATTCACACTATGGGAGGATGCTGAGGATTATTGTCCAGATACTTGTAAGATCTTTGTAATTAACCTCTGTGTGCTTTTCCCATCTCCCTGTTTCTTTTTGTGTCTGTCCTGAGAGCAGTCACTGTGCCTTTTTCAGTTGAAGAGTAGAATGAAAATGCTAAACGATGATGATTGCGACGATGATGAAAATTAAATTGAACAGAATACAACTGAAAATAGGTTCTAAATAACTGTCCACACCAGTGGAACGGCAATATATCTTGGCACGCTACCAAGCCGTTTTTGAAAATTATACATTAAGGAATGATAAGAGAAGATGGCAATGACAAATAAATATCATCTCTATTGTGAAGAGCTTCCTGATTACAGCAGCATGGAGCATGCGGCATTTAAAAACTGGACTTGGAGTGCTGGGGCATTTAATGATGGCCTTCATCAGCTGTGTGATTTGTCTTGTTTTGAGATTTCACACAGACTGGGAACTGGGAATAAGAAAGTAACATCAGCGTCAGCCTCATTGCCAAAAGAGTGTGCTCTCAGAGCTGCAGCCCACCTGGACTTCTCTGTGGGCCTTATCACACTACATTGTTATAGTGCTATTATGCCACTTTAACTGCCCCGGTGGCACCCTGTGGAATTCTGGGGTTGGTAGCTTGGGGAGGCACTGGAGCTCTCTGGCTGAGAACTCAAAATACCTCTTCCTAAACTGCAAATCTCATGATTCCATCAATATTGCCATGGCAATTAAAGTGAGATAATAGCAGTATAACAGTGTAGTGCAGAAATGGCCTGAATCTGATTAATGTGGGTCAGTTTAGATGACCTCAGGGTGTCAGGGAAAAGCAGTTAATTTTCTCTGCAATTGAAGTCTCTCTGTGTTTGAAAGGAGTACAATAGAACTCTGTGAGAGAGAATGTAAGGGAGGATGGAATGTGCCTCGCTATGCTTCCTTCACTTTGCAACATTTGTAAGATTATGCTGGAGAATGGTGGGAACCATTGAATGTGTCAGTTTCCTTTCTTGGACATGTGATGTCTTGCACTGGAAAATGTATAAATTACTGTGAATGTAAAGGGGCGGGGCCCAGACTTTTGAGAGGGATCTCACTGGGACATTGTGCACAATAAACAATTTTCCTTAACCGTGGGTCTCTATCTCTGATTCTGCAACATGATTATTGTAGCTGTATTTTCACTAAGATGCAAAACCACATTGCTGACACTTAGATGTTTGGTTTCAAGTTTGGTGAGGCCCAAGAGGTCTCTGGCTGAGAATGCTAAATGCTCCTCCCTAAATGTAAATCACAGAATCTTGCCATGGCAGTTGAAGTAGAATATAGTGCCAAAATAGTGTAGTGTTATCTTCTAATATATAAAAATTAAAGTTTGTCTGTGTCAGGTGAAGACCTGATATGATTGGCTGTAGGCAAAGACCTGATATGATTGGCTGCCTGAGAAGATTCTATGGAATCCTGGAGTTTGCAGTTGGGGGGGGGGCTTTAGAATTCTCAGCCAGAGAGCTCTTGGGCCTGGCTGGTTGAGGCCTAGCAGCAAGGAGGAGGACAGTGTATTGCCTCAGGAACCCAACCTCTGTATGTTAAGAACTCTGAATACAAATTGGCATGGGGAAAAGTACAGGTATTGGGCAAGACAGTTTGGGGAGCTAGAGACACAGGATCTCAAATCTTTCGAACAAGCATCACCTCTGAGAAAACAAAATCCCGGGCAACGCCGGGTAGGTATGCTAGTAATAGAGTAAGTCTTCCCCATCAGCCCCCTCCCACAGCAGTAATATGTGAATCATCCTTATGCTTCATCCCTGCTATTTTGCAGTGTTATGTAACAATGTGCTTTTTGTGCAGAAGGATCGGGAAAGCCTGGCTGCAGTGTCCTCACTAAACCCCCGATAATATCAGTTTAGGGGCTGGAGCATCATTCATATTTCTTATTTGACTGCAGTCAAGAGTTTTATATTAACAAACTGACTGATCTGCACTGCCTTCAATTCCACTTACTTCTGGAGGTTCCCAATTTGACTGGTGGGATATTTGCTTTTATGCAGCAAGTATCGACCAGGCAAACCGGGAAGCAAGTTCCTTTTTCATATCCTGCAAAGAAACCTGCTGTTTTCACTTAGCAATGCATTCAACAGTTCGCCTCTAAAAGGCAAAGCAACTTTATCCATCTGTATTACATTCTACCCCGTTGCTCCATCCACACCAGCGAGACTGCACAGACTTCTTAAAAAAAAAATCTCAGTATATAAATCCCGTTTTTCCTTCTCTCTGTTGGAATACCTGGCTTCCCGTTTGTCCTTGAAGGCCCCTCTCTACTGCTTTCTATGTTTCTATTTCTATGGGTAAGAATAGGCTGGAGAGTGCACTGCACTCTGGGATTCGATGTTCTTCTCCCTTTCTCCATATATAAGAATCTTTTCCTAAAAAACTACAAATACCCAGCAGCCTCTGGGGCGGGCTTAAAAGTGGAAGGCGTGCGGGCGTCTGTGCCAGAGAGTCACTGAGCATGCGCCGAACTGAAACCTCGGTATGGCTCGGAAAAATCTCTAAATCTAAATTGCATAAATCAGAATTTTTAACCAATTTGTTTTTCTTCTGGTGTATGGAAACTTTCCAAAATATGGTATAAGGAATGACCTCATAATTAAACTGTATCTTGGAAAGAGTCCATATACAAGAAGGAAAACAAACTGGTTAAAGATTTTGAGTCATTTAGTTTTCCTAAATTATGAAATCAAAGATGTTTCTTTGCATCCCATTTTTTGAAAAAACTTTCTGACAAGTTTTATTTCAGTTTTATTTCCGTGTAAAGTAAGAATGGAATGACAATATAATGGAAACCCCAGGAAAGTTCATGTATTAAGAATAAGAATGGAGGGGAAATTGGATGATGGAACTGAGAATCTATTGAAAGTTTTTGCATTACTTATTCTATTTTTATGAAAATGAATAATATTTTAAAAATTATGACTGTAGTGAGAACAGGCTAGTAATTATTTTTATTTGAATTTGTTAAAAACCTTTTAACACAAATAAACAGAGCAAAAGCAAAAACACTGCATCACAGCGATATTGCAATACACCAATACAGCTAGGAAGAAAAGAAAAAGATCAACTACTAACTACAGACAACATTGCAAATAATCCACACACACAAAAAAAGCAGCAATATATTTAACCCCAACTAGCAATTAAACTATAGAAAATCAAAGGGGGAAAAAATACTACTTCTAATTCAAAATTGTTCCTAACCTTGTTGCTAGCAGCTCCAACTTATATAAATGTACTTAAGTTAAAATCATTACTTAAAATTACTTTTTAAATGTGTTGTACCTTATACTCCTGAACTATTTTAATTTCTACATTTCTTAATTTTCTATTTCTGTCTCAGAACTAAAATCAATGTTATTAACCAAAGTATTAATGCTTAATTCCACTATATTTTCTCTGTAATCAACTCCTACCGATGTATAGGTATAGGCTTGAGTTGAATGTTTTCATTTTGAACGCAACTTTGAGCAAAAGTTCTGTCACTTTGAATATCTACCAGTTCTCAACCTGATTTCAAACTAAAAATCAGTACAAGAAATCAAATAAGGAATTAAAACCAGTGTTGTCTTTTGGAGGGGGATCCATGCCTGCCTTCTTGACGGCGTGTCATCAGACAATGCCATCAGTCGCCCCATGAAACTGCTTTCTCAAGAGGTTCCTTTACTTCTAGGTGTCACCGGTGGATCTGTGCCTCCAGAGGCTTGGCAAACCTAATCAGTGCTGTGATTTTGAACAGAACTGTGAACAAACTTCCCAAGTTACTTTCTGAAAAGCAGGCCCTAGGAAGGCCCAGAACATCTCAAAACATCCCAGACCTTGAGAAAGGAGAAATGGATGGGTGTTGCTGTTGAGTCCACCCTAAAGGCAGTAAGCAAATGCTTTTCAGATTTTTTTTTTTAGTGCACTAGCGTATATACCTGGCTTTGCCCAGGATTTTATTTTCTCATAGTAATACTTGTTAGAAAGATTTGAGATCCTGTGTTTCTAATTCCCCAGACTGTCATGTCCAGCACCTGTAACTTTTCCCCATAGTCCCCAATACATTTGTATTCAGAGTTATTAACATATGGAAGTTAGGTTCCTGAGGGAAATACACTGCCCTCCTCCTTGCTGCTAGGCCTCATCTCCATAGCAAGGCCCAAGAGCTCTCTGGCGGAGAATTCTAAAGGCTCCTCCCTAAACTGCCAACCCTAGGATTTCATAGAACGTTCTTATGCAGCCAATCGTATGAGGTCTTGGCCTGACACAGACAAACTTTGACTTTTATATATTAGATTAATAATTTATTTACACCTGTGCTCAGAATATGCTGTGGTGTATTATATTGCGTATGTTCAGCAGGATACCCTAAACATTTCACAGATGAAAATCAGGAGATGTGTGACCAAGTGATATCCAAGCATGCTCAAAATGGCAAACGTTATTAACGAGGAAGAAAAAACAAGGTAGGAGTGGTTGCAGCTGTTTGCTTTTGCCTGTGTCTTCTGGGAAAAACTAAATCTCCCCGACCACTGAGTTAATTGAGTGGCAACTGCTTTTGTACTTTGAACTCAGTTTGCAACAGTTGAAGTAAGCTGAGGACAAAGGAGGAGAGAGAAACTGGGACATTTTAAAAGCAGCTGGAAAAGTGGGAAAACAGAGTGTTCCTTGGGACTGTCTCCCTGCCAAATCAGGACAGTTGGAGGGTATGCCACAGACAATAAAGAAAACAAACGCAACTGTCTACGTGCATGTTAGTGATCTTTAATGATGTAGACTCGAGTCGATAGACACAGACTCAAGTCGGACTGAAGTCACTTCAGTGACTCAACTTGGACTCGACTTGGCCATAAATGGTGCACTAACTTGACTTGACTCAAGACTTGTATATTTTTAGTGACTGACTTGATGCCCTTGGCTCAGTAACATAACGCATTCGTCCAGAAACCTTATGACTTTGAACAACGCCTCCATCTCTTTTTGCCTACTGGTCACATGGCAATCCCTCTCAAGCTCAAAGTGTGGGTACATTTCTCAGAGGGGAGCAGCAAATAGGTTAGGTGATGGGCTTGAGGTCTGCTCAGCAGCCTGTCCATGCTGCATATCAGGGGAGCCTTCTAAAATGTTTCCTAAAAGCAAAAGACAAGACTCACCCCCAGAGTGCAGGGTTCTTTTCTCAGAGGGGGACAGCAAATGTGGTAGGCAACAGGCTTGCGGAAGAAGGATCCTTCCCTCTAAATCTTTTGAATCTTCAGTCATGGGGAGTAAGATAGGATCCTATTTCCCACTTCCAAAGCTGCAGATGGCAAAATGGCAAATCTGGAGAGCTGACTCTGCTTAAATTGTTAAAACTGACTTTATTTCACTTTATCCAAAAATTCTGGATTTTGGTTGCGGTATAAAGTTGGCTCCCAGGCTTGAGACTTGACTTGAGACTTGGGGTAAAAGACTTAAATACATCACTGGTGATATTAACACATGTCATCTTCAACTGACCAGTTCTGAGCAGTGGACAGTCCTGATACCAAATGTGTGTCTTGTTCCTTTGGTGGTATAATGCCCTGGATTTGTTTTGTTTTGGTTGATTCAGATTTGAGTTCCTAAAACACTGCTCTGATTTGTCATACAGTTGTACCTCCATTAAGGAAGATGTGTTTCTCAGTGTCATTTCTTTCACAGAAAATTTGGTACTGGAGGCAGAAATAGCATAGAAAGAATTGGGACAGGCTGCTGCCCCACAAAAAATTAGGAAGAGCAGTTGAACAAGTTTCAGCAAGCTTTCTATTCAAAACGAGGTATATGCACATGTAAAATGAAACTACCAGGTTTTGTTTCCTGCATCAGTGAGCAAAAACAACATTTTGAACCTTCTATATCTAGAAGACTTATTTCAAGATGCAGCTAGGAACCCCCTTTTTCTTTTACCAGCTTCCACTTTTCTTACAATTTCCATTGTTGATAACTAAACAAATGGATCTATCTTTAAAAAAAACATGCTGAGAAGCATGCAGATTATCTTTCCCCCTTTTCTTCTCTGTTTTTCTGTTCATGCATGCTCAGTGGGAGATCCTACTGCAGAACTTTCCAAACTTTCCATGTTGGTGACACACTTTTTTAGACATGCATCATTTCGTGACACAGTAATTCAGTTTTACTAGCAAACCGAAGGTTAAACGAACCCTCTTATAAGAGATACAGACACATACATAAATTGTAATAACAAAAGGTATGGGGACACAACATATCTCATGAAGACGTTTCATATATTTTAAAAATATGTGATTTATAAATAATAACATACATTGCCAAGATTGTAGGCAACACACCTACACACTTCAGGCGACCCACTAATGTGTCACAGCACACGGTCTGGAAAGCCCTGTCCTGCTGTGTATGTTGCCCATTGTAGGTTAAGCTAGAGCAGAATGTCATTCTTTCCCACCTCAGGATTTTATTGCATTGTTTACTGCAGACATGCTGCTGCAATCCAATACCGGCAGTCTGTTTCTCCACTCCTTCTTCACAAACCTTCCAATACCAGTGCTGTTTTAAAAATCCTTCCAGCTAGACAGAGGACAAGGAACAAAGGAGGGAGCTGGGAGGGCATCAAAAGACTTTGTAAAAACGAACTTCTTTGTCAGAGGCTTTGTTAACTGAGGTATGCCTGTATGCATAAACCCTGGATTTTTTAAAAAAAAAATTTGGAGGGAGCACTTGCATTGTACTGGTGATAAGACTACACAACAGTTGTTGTAGTTTGCACAAACATCTCTGCCTTGTTATGATGATGACGGGAATTCAGTGTTTGCCGATCTGTTCAAGTATTTTGATTGATGGACTTTGCTGAAGTGGACAAACTGATGATATTGTTAGGAGAAAAATCAGTGGCGACTTTCACCAAGAGAACGGGAACCATGAACAAGCTTTTGCAAGAAAAAAATTATTGTAATATTATTGTAATTAATATTTTTGGGAAAAGTAGTGGTGGAAGCACTGGCATGATATTTGCAATTAGAGAAGTTGTTATCTTTTTGTAGAATTAACAATAGCCTATATTGGAAAGTAGGAAATTATCTTTGTTGTCTTAATGTTAATGTTAGCATTTAGGGCTAGTTTTAGCTTTTAGTTTTTAGCAATCAGGATAAATTTATCTTGCATTTTGCCAAAGCTGTTTCTCTGTCCCAGAAGCCTGCATGGTTTTCCTGGGCTCTTGTTGTGTACCTTCAGATTGTTTTTGACTTATGGCAAAACTCTAAGCCAACCGTATCATGGGGTTTTTCTGTGGCTGAAAATGGGAGGGTGCCCAAGGTTGCCCAATGGTTTTCTGTTGCTGAGTGGGGAGTCATATTCTGGTCTTTAGGTTCAAACTACTTAAACCACCCTGGCTCTCACACTTAATGTACAGAAGCTTAATTACAGGACTCTCATCTACTGTGGCAAAGAATTTAATAATGTCCAAAGAAGGTTAGATATTATTAATCTAACACAGTAGCCATGATTGCTGTTTCTGTGTCCATTTTGCTGCCTTTTATGACAGATAGGCTCTTTCATGGGGGATGAAGTTAAGTACTAAGTCTGAGCCTATTTACATCAAGGTCAGGGGTTCCCTCCCCATGATCAGTAATTTTTTAAAATTTTGTTTTAATCTCTCTCCTACCTTTTTCCACTGCTTTAAATTATAGTCTTTCTCCCTACCAGCCCTAATACAACTTAGCTGAGTCTCTTCCCTGATAGTTGGTTAAACCAAAAGGAGACCCAGAAATAAGTATCCAGAAAGAGAGTCCTGAACACTAAGCCCCAACATCTCTTACCAGACTCCTTGAAATCTAACATGCCGCCCAGAAAATTAAAGAAAGAAAGCATGCTCCCACTCTATAGAAGTTGTTTATCAGTGCATATGGCATTCACA
The DNA here is from genome assembly GCA_948472985.1 of Iguana delicatissima. NCBI lineage: Eukaryota > Metazoa > Chordata > Lepidosauria > Squamata > Iguanidae > Iguana > Iguana delicatissima. The sequence goes on along the minus strand of CAOKZL010003319.1, from coordinate 54,345 downwards.
TACACACATAAACGCTAGAGAGGGCATATCCCCTTCCCCAGTGCAAACACATTCTTCTTCCTTCTAGGGTCATATTGGATTCTGAATGCAGTTGTGATTCCACGTATTTTTTTGGACTAGAGGTGAAGAGCTGTGAGAATAAAGTTTCTAATTCCCCCCAAGAAAAGAAAGGAGAAAATGAACTTGGTTTCCCAACCACAACCCTCGTGATATTCAATGGATCTTCCATCCCTTAGTGTGGATGTCGTGAAGCAGGGTTTGAGAAGAAGGAATGCTTTTGAGCATGTACTTAATTACAGCTCCACCACTGTCTTGGCAGGAATAGGTGTCAGTGAAGAATGGTAAACTAAGCCTGATTTGCCTGTTCACTGGAATCTATTTATTTATTTAAATATTGATATCCCACCAAATATCACACGCTCAGGGCAGCATGCAGTAAGATCAGTTTAACCAATTTGAACAATGTAAAACTATAAGAAATAATTTAAAGTGCATTAAATAATGTAAGTTAAAACAGGGCAAGTACAATATGTTAAAATGCAGTCAGCCCTCTACATTTGCGGGTTTGACATTTGCGGATTTGATTATTTGCAAATTTCTCCAACCCCTGCTCCCCCACCTCAGGTACTACTTTTAGGGGAGAACTTTCCCTCTTGGTGGCTCCAATCAGGCTACGCAGCTCTTTAAAAACCTCCCTCCAGGCCTCTTCCTCCTCCAGCAGCCACTGCCTGGCCAGCCAAGGACAGCCCAAAGCCTGATTTCTCAGCACCACAAGCCTTCTCCCAAAGCTCTCCAAGCACCCAAGGACGGAGATGAGCGAGAGAGAAGAAGTACAAGACCGCTGTGCCAACCATCTCTTTTCCCTGGCCTGGTTAGTCACTGGGTACCCACTTTCCCCACCCATGCCTCAGCCCACTTCCCACAGACACACAAATTTTAATATGTGTGAATTTTTCACTTTTGCAAGGGTCCTGAGCCCCTAACCCTAGTGAATGTGGAGGGCCAAGTGTAGTTCAAAACTGTAACCAGGTGTTAAACCATAACGCACATGCAGATTTGGATAAAATCAATTAGGCCCAAAGGCTCTTTTAAAAAACAAACATGTTTTTATTTGGGTTCAAAATGAGATTATGACAAAATGATACTAGCACCAATTGGACCTCCAAGAGGAAGGTATTTCGTAACCAGCATTATAGCCAAGAATAGGACCATAGAACTAAAGCTATCATGCACTGAAGCTACACTTCCATATCGCAAGTACCCACCTAACAATCAATACCATAGATAACTCTCAAACTTTTTTAAGGAAAGCAAAGAAAATAGGATGTTGTTGTTGTTGTGTCCCTTTACGCAATTTCCAACCTATGGAGACCCTAAGGTGAATCTATCACAGGGTTTTCTTGGCAAGATTTGCTCAGAAGCGGTTTGTTCTTGCCTTCTTCTGAATGTGACTTGCCCAAGGTCACCCATTGACTTTCTATTGCCAAACAGGGATTTGAATCCTGATTTCCAACTTTCAGACTGCCACACCATGCTGGCTCTCAAATAGTATATATGCTCCAATATAGGCAAGAAATTCCTGTACATATAGGCTTCATCTTTATGAAGATGAGTGGAGCAGGTGGCTTCATAAGCATCTTTCTCTCTGCCTCTCTTTCCACTATATTATACTGTAACATTGTGGTTTAAACTGTCACAAATTATGGAAGACATCAAGTAGCAGATATTCTGGCGTGATGACAGCTTAAAATAGAGCTGGTCTGCTGGAAAAGTTCAGTAATGTTGATCTATAGCAATGGTTCTCAACCTTCCTAATGCCGCGACCCCTTAATACAGTTCCTCATGTTGTGGTGACCCCCAACCATAAAATTATTTTTGTTATTTATTTATTTATTATTTAGTTATTTATTTAGTTATTTCCAACATCGAATAGATTGGAAACACTGCCCTAAATCACTGCTCTGGATAGACTTCTAATGCCTAAAAACTGGTAACCATCCCCCTTTTTTTTCAAGCACAGAAAGCGTCCATCAATGCCAGAATTAAGGCAGTAGTTCTAGTTCTGAATGTTAGGTTTCCACAGTTCAAAAAGCCAGTCACTCCCAAAGGCAACGCCGAAACAGCCCACGTTTTACACGAAGCGCAGGGAAGAAAGGACAGGGAGAGAGGAAAGATGGCGGCGGCATAAACAGACGCGTTTTGTTTCCCTCCCTCCCTCTCTCCCTCCCTCCCTCCCTTAAAGGGAGCACAGCTGCTCGGACGCTCTCACTCCCACGTTGCACGGGCGCCCCTTCCTTCCTCCTTTCGTCCCTCTGGGGCTCGGGAGTGGGGTGCAATACCCGCTGTAGCCCCTCGACCACGCTATAGCCGCGAGCCCCTCTCGGTCTCCCCACCTCCGCCTCCCTGCCTGGCAGGGAAAGATGGGGAAACTTCCCCACACGTGCCCACCATGCCTCCTCTCCCCTCCTGCCAGCGTGGGGTCTCCTCTCGCCACTTTCCCCCCCCCGCCCAGCAGGGAAAGATGGGGAAACATCCCCACACGCGCCCAGCACGCCTCCTCTCACCTCCTGCCAGCGCGGGGTCTCCTCTCGCCACCTCCGCCCCCTCCTGGCAGGGAAAGACGAGGAAATGCCCAGCACGCCTCCTCTCCCCTCCTCCCAACACGGGGTCTCAGAAACAGCACTCCCATTGGCTGTGAGGCCGCCTTCCTTCAAAAGGGGGCAGGATAGAGGAGCGGCAACCCCTGTGAAATGGAGTCACCAAAGGGGTCGCAACCCACAGGTTGAGAACCACTGATCTATAGGAATAGTCTTCACTGAGGCTGAATACAGACAACAGATGGATGCTTTTTTATGGTGGGCAAAGCTGGCAGTTCTGTAAGGAAAGATGGTAAGTGCAGGAGTCACCCACATTTGAAATTGCGAGTGATTCAGTGTGTGGTTTTGCTCCAGTAAAACAGGGAGTATCAGCTTCAAATGTTCTGTTGTGCTGGTGTAGGATAGCAACACTTCTCTAAAGATCTACTGTTGGATACCTCTGAGAATAGATTCTACAAACAAACAAAACACACACACACACACTCACAAATGAACCAATTGTTCCCATGTTATCCAGTGGATCAATAGCTTTGGTCTACTTCATCAAAATTGTGGTTTTGCTCCTTGGGATTGAACTGGAAGCATTTTGACATGCAGTAAAGATAACATACAGGTACAGTCATATTTCATATCAAATGGCTGACTAAATTTAGAACAAAATAAGACTGGAATTCCCTTCCTTCCTTCCTTCCTTCCTTCCTTCCTTCCTTCCTTCCTTCCTTTCTTCTTCATCGTAAGATGGCTGGATGGTCATCTGTTGGAAATGCTTTGATGGGTGTTCCTGCATAGCAGGGAGTTGAACTGGATGGCCCCTGGGGTCTCTTCCAACTCTATGATTCTTTTACCGTTGGATCCCATTGCTTCCACCAGAAGTGGCACTCTCTCCTTCAGCTGTTTATTCCCTCAAAAAAGAGTATGGAGGCTGGTGAAACACTCTAGAGCAGTTTTGTGTACCATGAAGGGCTGCAGTGGAAGGAGAGAGGAAGTCCTCATTCTGCTACAATTGGATATTGAAGTTCATTGTTGGATACTAGTTTCATTTGTCAGTATTTTGAATCATATTCAACACAATGAAGTCTCCCAGATGCTTACTGGATGCATTTTTGTTCTGCAGGGTTTTTCTTTAATTTGTTAAATCAAATCTTGTTACTTTAATCTCCATTACATATTGATATTTTTATAACACTGGTTTTGTATTTTCCTTTCTATTCTGTTATTAGAGCCCATATTTTTAGGTTTCCCTTATTTTAAGGTTATTGTTATATTTCTAAAACATCATGACACCTATAATTATGTGTGATGAAGGTAACACAAAATCAGTGATGTAGACTCCAGTCGAAAGACTTGGACTCAAGGCAGACTGAAGTCACTTCAGTGACTCGACTCGAACTTGACTTGGCAAAAATTACACACTGACTCAACTCAAGACTTGCATATTTTTAGTGACCGACTTGCTGCCCTTGGTTCAGTAACATAACACATTCATCCAGAAACCTTACAACTTACTGGTCACATGAAGATCTGTCTCAAGCCCAAAGTGTGGACATATTTCTCAGAGGGAAGAGCAAACGGGCTTGAGGTGGGGTTGGGATCTGCCTGTCCCTGCTGCATATCAGAGGAGCCTTCTAAAACTTTTCCTAAAAGCAAATGGCAAGACTCATGCCCAGAGTGCAGGGCGTGTATCTCAGAGGAGATCAGAAAATGTGTTAGGCAGTGGGCTTGAGGATGAGGGATTCTTCCTTCTAAAACTCTTGAAGCTTCAGTGATGGGGAATAAGAATGGTCCTATGCCCCACTTCCAAAGCTGCAGATGGCAAAATCAGAAAGGTAGAGGACCAACTTTACTTAAATTGTTAAAACTCACTTTATTTGACTCTGTTCAGAAATTCTGTAATACAAGTTGGGGGATGAAGTTGGGTCCCAGACTTGAGACTTGACTTGAGACTCGACTTGAAAGTATCTTGCAAGGACTTGAGACTTGAAGGTAGAGACTTGAAACTTGACTTGAGACTTGGAGTAAAAGACTTAAATGAATCACTGCATAAAATCACGATCTATATTGTGTAGTTCTTTATCTAGGAGTCCAGGAGACCTAACCCAGGAGATCTAATGTTTGAGTAGATATGTACTGGTACACAATTGTGTGAGTCTGAATGAGATAATTAAATATATTGCTTGGTAGCATTTGCTGGTGCTGTTTTTAGCAATTTCAGGTTGCCTTTGCTAGGTAAATTTTGTTATTCTATTGATTTTAATGGATTTAGACTAAAATGCTTCACATACCTACCTAGACAAAAGCTTCTGGAGTGAAGAATGCTGAGTAGGCATACATAGGAATGTGCTATGGGTAGTACTGGTATTATTGATATTACTGGTATCATTCATCATCATCATCTTCGTGCTGGCCAATGACCATAATAAAGATATCTATCTATCTATCTATCTATCTATCTATCTATCTATCTATCTATCTATCTATCTATCTATCTGTCATCATTCACTAGTTGATGCTTTTATTTTATGGCTGTAGGCTCATTCCTGTTTTTATAGCATTATTATTATATCCTTTTCTTTTCATGTGTAAATTGCTTTCAAATTCTTATGGAATCTGCCTTAGAAAAGCATTTTCCTAATGAGTGGTTTAGCAATATATTTTTTTCAAAAATAAATCTTGCGAAAATCACTAGATGGTACAAACTTTAAAACAAACAAACATTCAGTCCCTAGTTTTTGTCTCTCAGTCTACAGGGGGAAAAAAAAACAACTTATGAAGGAAGAAATGAAATGAAAGTAAAATGAAAGTGAAATGAAAGTGTGTGCATGAACACACACACAAACCAATTTTAAGAATTGCTAAAAAAATCAGCACCATTTTGTTAAAAAATGATATAATGGTGATGTAACTCTTTTAACTGAAGCTCTCTAAATAGTTCTACAGTTTTTTTAAAAAAAATCAGAAATATTTTTTTCTTTCATAGCGGTCAAAAAATGTGAAGATGGAAGGCAACATAATTATGAATTCATTAAAAGATGAGATAAAGATGAACTTTATTGAAGATTGGCGTATGGTATTCCCATTGTGGGAATCATATTGGGGTAAGAAAGCTATTGTAAGTTGGATAGGTAAGGAAAACAGAAGCCGGTTATAAATAAATTTTCTTTTGTGTGCCAATAAAATAGAATTGACAAAGGTTAAATGACATGTGAACAGACACTGATTATTTGATTAACAGTAATTGGTTTAAGACATATTTAAGTAAAAATCTAAATTAAAAGCATTAAACGCAACTCTGGAGATAGAAGAAGATGATAGATTATAAAATGAGTGACGTAAATGTTTTTGTTTGTTTGTTTGTTTGTTTGTTTGTTATAAAGCAAGTTATAGATAGGTTTAGACTTACTTCTTGAGGTTCTGAAATTGGGGATAGGGGAGGGATCAGTGAAATGAAAAGGCAAAGGAAATATGGATAAGGTATGAAATATTACTGTATTGAAGAAGATAAATGTTATTGTTTGTGGGCTGGTTCTCAGTTACAAGTCTTTGTAATGTTATTCTTATTGTTGTGTTTGCACAACTTTGTAATCATTCATTCCTTTCAGCTGATTTTTATATTTCTTTGTTTGGATTATGTTTGTTTTGTTGAAAATTGATAAAAAAAAATTTAAAAAAATGTGAAGATGGAGGCAGATGTGTGTAGAAGAGAGTCACAGATGAGCTAAGACTACCTTCGGATCTTGGACATTAATTGTGGGTCCGTTCTGAAATGTATTTTGTACCTGGCATTGCAAAACACACACACACACATATGCATATACCAAAAAAAGGTCATATCAGCTTGTGGAGGGTTCCTTTCTCTCATCAATGAAAATAAACAGCCCAGATTGCATTAGGGAAACTGGGATGCCACCCCAGAGAAAAAGTCCCCCAGGTGGTCTTTATCACTGATCCCTTCTCTTGAACCAAAGTACCCATTCTCAATTAGCTCAAGTTCCTTTTTAAAAGCTGGATTTAAGGGGTTGTTGTCACAAACGACCATGATAATTTCACCCATGCGTTTTGGATGCCAGAAATGGTTAAAGAAGTGATTTTTTTAAAAAAAGAGTCAGCTGCTGTATTGCATTGCATGTTTTTAAATTCAGCATACTGCTAACATTTGGTGGTGTTCCAGCACTTGCTTTCTTAAGCAGCTTTGCAGAAATTCAGAGCTGCAGAATAATTGTGGAGAAATTGTGGGCACAAAAGGAGGACGTTCTTAACAGCTTCCTGAGGATGTTTGAAGGATTTTAAAAAAAGAAAATAGTTAAATGTCACCAGACCAATCCAAATTGCTGACAGAGATGCCATTTCCCATTGCATTTGACTTCCTTTTCCTGTAGCCTACAAGCCAAGCAAACAAGGCACAGTTTATTTCCCTGGGTACCAGAATCAACACTAGTGATATTTTGCATCCTCTGCCGTCATGCCGAATGGTGACCGAGTGAGTCACTTAGGACCCTGGAGAGCTCTGGCTTGTGCGGTAGCAAAGGCTGGTGCGCACTGAGCATGTGCGGAGTGGGTATGCTCTCTTAGGTTCAGTTAGTTACTGATATAAACAGCTGGAGGTATTCAAGTGCTGAGCTTAGAGACAAGCAGAGCTGCAAGAGGGGGGATGCGGGAGGATTACAGCTTCTGTGTATTAAAATCTGGGTGGCGGAAGAAGGATTAGCAGAGCAGGGCACCAGAAGATGAACTGATCAGCTTTTCAAAGCTGCATTACAGTTATTTGGTCATATTTCACTGGATTTGCTGAGAACTTTGTCTCTCTGGAATTGGAGTTTTTGTTTTTTTGTTTTCCCTTTTTAAGGTGAGTGTTGCTTTTATTCTTAGAAGCATTTGCAAATATCTACCTGTCTCAGCCTGAGTCAGAATGAGGCAACTTTTTTTTCCTTCTTCTTCTTCTTCTTACACTGCAGATTAACCATTAAGAATTGCGTGTATTAACATAGGCATTTGCTCGGCTGAGAAAATTATCTATGCCAGCTCAGGCATGTGGGATGTAGCAGTATTGTGTTGTGTCAATTGTGATGCAGGTTGAAACGCCCTACATATAGTGGATTAGAATTTGTGTAGTTGAAAATCAAACTGAGTATGTGTTTTGTCTGTATTGTGTGTATCTGTGTGTGTGTGAGAGAAGGAGAAATTCTTATCTGTGTGTGCTTTCAAGGCAGCAAGTAAAGTCCAGTTTTTTGGGGGGGGTTTAAAGCTGTGCTCTACACACACATACATTTCCCAGTACTTTAGCATCCATTCCATTTTGTTTCTCTTCATTGCTGTTGCAGTCCTTTGGTGTTTCCCAATTCCTTGATGACTGGGCCTTTTAAAATATATATTTGGAATGATATTATTTCTTTCTTAAAAAAGCAGCATCTCTGAAGCTACTGATATGTGGAGCATCTTCTCATAGGTTCCCTCTTAGAAAAAAACTTACTTCTTTTTGTCATCTCTTAATCACATTGGTTTATAGAAAAATTGCAGAGGAAGCATCTGGACCTTTGGTTCAGAGAAATCCAAAATGAGAGATTTGCTTGCCAATGGGATTTTTTTTAAAAAAAAAAAAACCTCAGTTTATAAGTGTTATACAATTTATTCTCTACTAACCTTTGCTGCCCCTCCTTTAAAAATAAAGAATTTGATACCTTCTTAACTATATGTAGATATCATAGTACAACTCTGCCTCTGTGTAGGTTTCTTTGTTTATACCACAGCAGTGTATGTTGGTTTTACTCTACAATGTAGTATTTTTTCCCCCCTGACCTAAGGTGAGGAAAACTATTTGACCCTATGGTTCCTGAAAATGGAAGTACATTTGCATCTCAGTACATTCCACCAAGACTTTTTGAAGGAAAGAGAAATGTGGGACGCTCTGGTTTCTTCTGCTGAGGAGCATTAGCTCCTCTCTCTTGACTTCTGCTATCTTTATTTTCCCCAGGGTAACATTCACAGTGGTGGTCTTGAAACCAATTCCAAATGTGTTTCCTTCCACAAACCAGTCTTTGCTATTAAACTTTTGTGGAAAACCAGGCAAAAGAGGTGGTAACCTCAGGTTTTAACAAGTGAAGAGATGGTGGACGGCAGGTCTAGTAGAGTTTGAAGTGCTAGCTAAAATCCTGTCCCGTAATTGCTAGCTAGGAAACACAGTTTTGCCAGTCCCTGACCAGATAGTTTTTCATAAGATATTACTGCATGAACTATGAAACTGGGAGAGACAGGATTCATAATGGGTGGAGGAAGCAAGTGTTGCCCTCTTGCCTTTCCGCCCGTAGCTGGCCATGGCTAGCCATCATGTTCTGCCTTCTTTCACATCCTTTGGCACCCTAACATCTTAATGTGTCCCCCACCATTTTTCCCCCTTCTCTGCTGTAGTGTTCTAAGAGGCCACTTGTCTGGTCTCTTGTCCTTTCCTCTCTTTTTGTCTATTATGAATCTTGATTTGTTGCAAATACTATTTTCCTATCCAGGCCTCTCCTTTTTAAATCATAATTGGACACTAGCTGCTAGACTGCAAGGTTGAAGAAGTACCTCTTCCAACTGCAACCTGGACAGGAGCACAAAAAAGAGGCCTCGTAGAACATGTAATAGATTGATGAGTACTAGCAATAAATTCTGATCAGTAATTCTCATGGAAACTAGGCCCATCAATAGCTATTTTTCATGAAGGTTGTATAAGAAGGAAGCATGGGAAGTATCTTTTAGCCCAACAGCTCAATTCAGTTTTGAGGAAGTTCTGAAGAGCTGCATTCAAGAGATGGAAGAGATCACAATAGCATTATATTCTAGCTTAATTTATTAATGGTAATTTATTTGATTTATATCCCACCTTCCTTCCTTCAGGACCTAAGCTGGCCTTAAAGCTCTAACAACCTGTAATAAATGCCTTAGGAATTTCAGAGTTTTCTTTAGACAAGGGAAAAATCTGCGCAAAAGCTAGGAAACCGTCTGATGATGGTGTCATAGGGAAGGGTCTGCAACCTTCTGAGGAACCCAGAGTGGGATGAGATGCTCCATCCCCTGTTATATAGAGTCTCAGTGTCCAGAAATAATATGTTACTGAATGCCATTTGTTGATGACAGTAAGATGACAGAGTTACCTGTTATCTTTACTGTTAGTTTCCAGGAAACATTTGATTGGCCACTTTAGGCACCAGGATGGAGGAACAGATGGATCTTTGGTATGTCTGAGACATAGACGTTAGAACCCACATGTCCACAAAGAATGTCCTGTGGATAAAAAATTGATGGGAATAAACAACAAGGGAGTGCAAACATTTCTGTGCTCTGTCCCAAAGCCCAATGTAGAGAAAAAGTAGGTAACAGGACTCAACAAACATTTGATTTAATTCAGCAGGATTCTTCCTATGTGCATGTTTTATCAAATTCTGCAGTTTCGCCTTTTCGATATTATGAGGGTTAGGCAGACTTCAGGACTGTGCCATCTACTCTGCGTTTGGGTGCATGTGCATGCACACATAGTTAATACAACTCTAAGATCCATCAACTCAAGTATGAGATCTACTTGGAATGAATACTAGTGGCCTAAATCTGTTAGTCCCAACTAGAATTAGACCCATTGAATCAAAGAGTGGTAAGTCAATGCTTATGGAAATTCTATTAATACACAGTTTACTGTAGTTTGGATTAATAGCTGGGTTTGAACCTGGAGAATACTGAATTATTCATTACTGAATTCCTGATATTAGTGGCCTTTTCAACCACAGTGCTATGATTCCACTTTAACTTCTGTGGCTGCATCCTATGGAATCTTGGGGTCTGTGGAGTTCTGAATGTTCCTCTCTAAACCCCATGTTTTCATAAGATGTTGCCGTGGCAGTTAAAGTGGAACCATGGTGCTATAACTGTGTAGTGTGGAAGACCCTCAGTAATTATTGTATTGGGTGGAGCTGATAGGCCTTCAGCACAAAACAAAACAAAACTCCCCTGTTGCCTGCAAGCAGTCAAAGAGAGGCTGATAGAGAGGAGACAATTTAAGGTCTGATGCTGAATTCTAGCAGCCTGCATCTTTTATACAAACAGCAGTGCAGGAGTTTACTATGTGAGTTGGGAGAATGCAGAATGTCGAATGTAGAACTGAAGCCGGAAGAACTATGAGGTTAACTTCTAGTTTTAACTAAGACAATATTGTTGTGGAGGGGGGAAAGGGGATGAATTCCACATTTGGATTGTGCACAGTTTACTGCAGCTTTCGACTCATGCAGTTCATTTGTAATGTGATCCTCAGGCAGTTTCATCCAGATTAATTTTGTGTGTTGTTTTAATTAAGGTGTACATGCTCCGTTGCGAATTGTGCATTTTGTATCGTGAAACCATACAAAAGGAACTTGATAGTATTGTGCTGCGGTGTTATCACTGTTACCAGTGTGTATGTGTCTATAATGTGTGTGGTTACATTCAGATGAGAAATGATTGAAAGGTGCTCACAGAGAACAGCATGCAAAATTTAGCCCAGGGAAGAGTTCTGGGAGATTACTTTAGTAATGCTGTACAATCTTTCATCTTGCCACTGCCAGATGGTGCCAACTACTTTAGCTCTCTTACAATATCTTTTTCTCTAGGCTCTGGCTAGTCAATGCTAACTGGTACCCAACTAAAAAAGTATCTGTTCAATGAAAGGACAATCCAAATTATGTGCTGATTCTTATATATGACTGCTTCTGTGTTTACACGATGCCATTTCATAGGATCTCTGTACTATTGGCGAGGGGAGGAATCCAGCAGAGATTTCACTAGATCAGCATTTGGCTATTGTTTGATCTCAAGAATGGTGTCAGAGCTGGAAGCTGGTGCCAACAGTGGTTTTCGTTTGCTAGGGCATGGCCAACCTGGCTCCTCCTGCTTTTTAGGGCATGATCTGAAATCCTGTGATGTAGCCATCTTGCAGAAAATAGGCAGTTCTGGATGAGGCCAGTGCCTGGATGAGAGGCCGCAGTGGAACCTGTTATATACTGCCGTGAATTCCATGCTGTTGAGTGGAAAGTGTCCCATAAATGGACTCAATAAAGATATGAGCAAATATTCCAAGAAGAACACACCATCTTTTATAAACCTCTTTATTTTATAAAACTAGTTCACTGGGACCAAAGCAGATTAGCCCTGCTAATTTCAATTGTCAACCAGCTGTGTGTGGTTTTTTCTCAATTTGTAACCAGCTTAGTTTTATTTCAGTTTTTGCCAGGTGGTGAAAGACTCTGATCAGACCAACAGTTCTAAGAAAGTGTGTGTTTAGGTTTTTCTCTTGCATCGTTTGCCCTGTTTCAGTTGCTCCTTGAAGCTGCTATTAGACCTGCAAAGGGAAACAAGCAAAGGAGCAAGCAAATATAAGCAAACATAAACATAAGCCAACATAAACTCTGCATCTCATAACAACTTTGGCTAGGGGGAGAATTTAGAACACCAAAGTTGCGGGGCAGACGCTGTCGATGGCTACTTGCTATGACTTTATCTCCAGTACCAGAGGCAGTATCTCCTTGAATACTGGATCCAAGAACATATGAAGGCCAGGATAATGCTATTGCGTAGCGGATTGCCCAAAAGAATCTAATGGGTTACTGTGGGGTTACAGTCTTAGGCTAGGTGGGCATTTGATGATTAAAGTTCTTTCTTATGCCAGGGATTAAAGCATATCCATACATATATTTAAAAATATATATGTATTTATCCATCCATGATATCATAATAGTATTTATGATATCTATATCCAGAAATAGGATAATCTATAGAATCTGGGAAAAGAAACAAACAGCCCCAAAACTCAGCTATCCATAAGCACTATCTTTCTTGTTTGCTTTTGCCTCCAGGTGCAGTGATCTCCATGTACAAGCTATTATATTAATTTTGACTTTTCCTTCCCCTATATAGCTGCTGGGGGGCAAAATGAATATCTATATCTAAAGGGGCAGGCTGGAAGCCAGAATCTATTTTGGTTAGGTTCTTAAATTATTTCCAAGCCCACAAACATTTGTCTTCAAAGAGTGCTGACAAAGTATAAAAGCATTATTAAATGCACCCATAGAACTGTGAAGAATATCTTTTCAATACAATTTAGTATACATTATACCCTTACCTAAAACTTTAACTCTAAGGGCGGAGAGTACAACATTAGCAGATATTACAATTCTGTACAATAAATATTCTACAAATGGGACCTGAAACAAAATGCAACAGAAGTGCTTCTGTTCAGAGTTACTGCCTTATGGTCGTGCCGTCTTCCAGGACAGTGTAAATTCTATAAAGCACAAGAAGCTGCTTCAGTCTTCCTGGCCCTCTTTTTGTCTTTTCAAAGTAACATTTAACATCAAGGGATTATTCTGAGTATTCCAAACTCCCTGGATCTGGGAAGATAGGGATTGAATCTCTCTATTTCTGTACAGTTTTGTGTATTTCCCAGCATACTAATCCCTCTTCCAAATTTCTCACTGGCCTTGCATTTACTTTCTTTCTGTTGGCACACAGCAGCTATGTGCTTTTCCAGACAGATCTGAAGACGCATGAGTTCTCGCACTATAGCTGCTTGGCCTTTCCTGAATTTTGCCAGTTGTAGTCACTTGTGTGTCCATTCATTTTCTGTGTCAGTGTACTTTTGGGGCTGGGAAGGGCTATTTGTAACAATTTCTTGGCTTTGCACCAGGACTGTTCCAATTTTTCTTTCTTTTATTATTAAACAGAGTACTGTTATGGTTTGAAGAGCTTTTCTCCTCTAATTTTTTTTACTTTTTTTTTTAAAAAAAACTTACATTGTTATAGATCCAAAGTGGGACTTTGCTGATGCATTGATGCACTAATGCACTATAACTCTAAAAACGTTTAAAAGCAAGAGAAAGGAGAAGAAGATAGTTTTGTTTTTGTTTTGTTTTGTTTTATTTTGCTGCTCTTGTTCTGACATGTCTCAAAATGAAAAAGAAACCCACTTGAGGATGAGAATAAAAAGTTGTAGTTGTGCCTGGGAGTTGCCAGAAAATAATCTGGGATACCATAAATGTCTGTATATTAAAAGAGAATGAGAGAGAGAACTACAGCAACAAATACTACTGATGTAGACTCGAGTCAATTGACTCGGACTCAAGTCGGACTTAAGTCACTTCAGTGATGCAACTCGTGACTCAACTCAGCAGTAAATGATGTACTGACTTGACGAGACTTGTATATTTTTAGTGATTGACTTGCTGCTCTTGGTTCAGTAAAATAATACATTCCTCCAGAAACTTTATGACTTTGAGCAACACTTCTATCCCTTTTTGTCATGTGACAATCTGTCTCAAGCCCCAGGTGTGAGTGCATTTCTCAGGCCATTTCCGCACAGGGCGAGGGAATCGCCCTGTGATGCTACTCACCGGACTTTTGGACTCCCCGGTCCAGTCCACGCTTCTCCAGAGCAGTGCGTGGCTGCCGCTCTGCACTGCTCCGGGGACAAAAATGGCAGCTTCCGGTTGGTCGAGGGTCTCGACCAACCACTGAAGCTCACCAGCCTAAAGCCCACCCCTGGCAGATCACAGGTTCGCACCAATGCAAGCCTGCAAATCTGCATATGGGAGCAGGCTTGCACTGGCACGCTCCATGCTTTTGAAAGACCTGTTTTTAGCGGTCTTTCAAAAGCACGCTGGACGACCACTTGGGGTTGTTCGGGAATGGGCTGGACTGTGGATCTACCCAGTCCGCTCCCAGGTGTAGATGTCCTCCCTGGAGGACGCTCTGCCCCATTTAAAAAAACCCCATGTGGAAATGATTTCAGAGGAGAACATCAAATAGCTCAGGCAATGGGCTTAAGGCAGGCTGTACTCAGCATCCTGTCCCCACTGCATATCGGAGGAGTCTTCTAAAACTTTTCCTAAGAGCAGAAGACAAGAGTGGAGGATATATTTCTCAGAGGGGAACAGCAAATGTGTTAGGCGATGGGAGGAAAAGTCCTTCCTTCTAAAGCAGTGGTTCTCAACCTGTGGGTCCCCAGATGTTTGTGGACTTCAGCTCCCAGAAGCCCTGAGCATTGACCATAGTGGCTGGGGCTTCTGGGAGCTGAAGTCCACAAACATCTGGGGACCCACAGGTTGAGAACCACTGTTCTAAAGCTTTTGAAGCTTCAGTAATGGGGAGTAAGAAGGATCCTATTCCCCACTTCTGATGCTGCAGTTGGCAAAATCGCACATGTGGAGGGCTGACTCTGCTTAAATTACTAAAACTGACTTTATTTGACTCTGTCCAGAAATTCTGGAATATAGGTTGGGGTATAAAGTTGACTCCCAGACTTGAGACTTGACTCGAGACTGGAAGGTAGAGACTTGACTTGAGACTTGGAGTAAAAGACTTAAATACATCAGTGATAAATACCATAACCTATGGGAACCTTCTTACACATTTGGCTCAGCTGGCAGAGTTTGATATAACAGGGAGTGGTGACAGGGATTAAGAAGAATACCAGTGAAAGATGTTATGTGGACATCCTTATGGCTCTGAGCTCCAGCAGTGGAATCAATACCCAGTCAATTGATTCGAAGGACCAGTGAAAATCGAACCAATCCTCAGTTATGGGGTTGCCTTTTCAAACTAAGCAACTCATCTTCCAACAAGACAACACTACCAGACCATTTTTTTCTTCTCCAAACTTCCCAGTACTTGTTCCTGGAACCTTCTTCTCTATCTCATACTCCATCGCTCTTTTCTGATCCCACTGTGAAATTCCTGGCACTTTGCTTGCCTTTGATCGTGCCACTTGGTTCTGGCTTATGGCTGTCTTGTGACTTGTGACTTGTTTGAATATCTGATAGCTGTTGTCCGCAAAGGCTTAATCTTTGAGAATCTGATGAAAGCTAAGGAACCCTTTCCCAGGGGGAAAAAAAAATACATTTAAACACAATTTATGAAGAAACACAAAGGAAGTCAAAAACAATACTGCCCCATCCTATTAGATATCTCCAGATTCCATGGGATGCATCCAGACAGTAAAAGTGGAATCACAGTGCAATAATTGTGTAATAAGCTTTCATTGGCAGCATCCTATTTCATCAGATGGATGGAATGCTGCTCTAGAGACTAGAATGTGATGAACCAGTGAATTCAACTTACCAGAAAAGAGATCTAGCTACACATTAAGAAGAACTTCTTGACAGTAACAGCTGTTCAGCAGTGGAATAGTTTACCTTGGAGAGTTATGGACTCTCCTTTGGCGATATTTAAGTAGAGGTTGGATGGGCATCTTTCAGGAGTGCTATTCCTTCATGGTAGGAGATTGGACCAGATGGTCCATGTGATCCCTTCCAACTCAAAGATTCTATGATTTTGAATACTGCTTAGTGAATGGATTGTTTATATATATATGGGTGGGTGGGTGAGTGAATGGAGTGCTCAGAGGCAAGTGCAAAAAAATACAAAAAGTGAACATGACTTAACAGTAAAACAAGAAAAAGTAGTTTGGTCACAGCAAAGACAACCTTGCATTGATGAGCCGATTAACATATATATGCAGAGTAATCAAAAGACTTTGCATCTCTTCAAGCCACAGATGAGTCTCTTGATGTTTCAAGCTGTTTCATATTGGAATTTGTCTTTGAAGATATTTGGTTCCGATATTAGGCACAGGTGCATGGACAGGTGGAGAAACAGGGGGAAGAGATGGACTATATTGTGCTAGGTTGAAATCCTGGGAAGAAAGATTTATCAGGTAAATGTGAATGCATCCTGCAACAAAGTGGCTCAGAGGGTTCTGCAGTCCAGCCAGTCATGCCTTTTTCTAGGACGCTCAGTTCCATTTCTGCACCCATTGGATTTTCTGTCTTCCGTCTCCAGTAGTCATGTTGATGTTCCATGATAACTGAGCATGCACAGTTTTGTTGTTGTTGTTTTAGTTTGTTTGGAATCTTCTTCTTAGTGTTTTCTTACTAAATAATTCCTTGGGTTATTTCTTCAAATCTTAGGATTCCCCAAAGCATGCTTAAACCTTCTTGTTGTTTATCAAGGATACCATTTTGGCAAGATAGGGGCCTCTGCTCAGATAACTAATTTTGGTATTGAGTCCCTGAGCACCTATCATTACTGGAATCACAGTTGTTTTCTTTTCCCAAAGGTGCTGAATCTTCGTTTGTAGATCTTGTTATTGCACAGTTCTTCCTTCTCTTTGGCTGAGGCTTGCCATAAGTCGGGAACAACTTCAAGGCACACAAGAACAAAGTCTCCATTAAACAAATTAGCTGTGAGAAGGGAGGGAATGTGAACCACGAACAATGGCTGTTCATTTTCTCCTGCCATTTTTTTTCCACTAAAAAGATTGGTGAAATCTAATTTCACCACTACCATGGAAAGCAGGTGGAAATGTTAAAAATAAAGAACAGCCATTAGATTTGGATGGCTTAACTCATGTCTGGGAGATGGACTAAGCTTCATCCTCACATAAGCCTTGTGCCTTAACATCACTATCTGAACATGGTCTCCTTCAGTTTGCTTCTTATCAGTGATGTATTTAAGTCTTTTACTTTAAGTCTCAAGTCAAGTCTCAAGTCTCTACTTTCAAGTCTCAAGTCAAGTCTTAAGTCCCTGAAGATACTTTCAAGTCAAATCTCAAGTCAAGTCTCACGTCTAGGAGCCAACTTTATACCCCAACCTGTATTCCAGAATTTCTGGACAGAGTTGAATACAGTCCGTTTTAATAATTTAAGCAGAGTCAGCCCTCCACATTTGCAATTTTGCCATCTGCAGCTTTGGAAGTGGGGAATAAGATCCTTCTTTCTTCTCATTACTGAAGCTTCAAAAGCTTGAGAAGGAGGGATTCTTCCTCTTCAAACTGTTGCCTGACACATTTGCTGTTTCCCTCTGAGAAACACATCCTGCACTCTGGGGAGAGTCTTGTCTTCAGCTCTTAGAAAAAGTTTTAGAAGGCTCCTCCAATATGCAGCAGGGACAGGCTGCTGAGCAGATCTTACCTGTTCAGTTTTCCCCTCTGAGAAATACGCCTACACTTTGGGCTTGAGACAGATTGTCATTGACCAGTAGGCAAAAAGAGATGGAAGTGTTGTTCAAAGTTGTAAGGTTTCTGGATGAATGGCTTATGTTGCTGAACCAAGGGCAGCAAGTCAGTCACTAAAAATATACAAGTCTCAAGTCAAGTCGAGTCAGTGCATCGTTTATTGCCAAGTCGAGTCCGAGTTGAGTGACTGGAGTGACTTAAGTCCAACTTGAGTCTGAGTCAGTCAACTTGAGTCTACGTCACTGCTTCTTATTATCTCAAAAATGTAAGGCTTCAGTGCAGAAGAAGTAGCCATATTCTTCCCACTGAGGGTAGAGAGAACACTCATGTGAAATGGATGTCACTTATTTTCAAGATCTTTCTTGTTCAAGATCAAATTTCCCACTTCTTGACAGAAATCCTCCTCCTCTGTTTCTGTGACGAAAGACAAAAAGGGAGGCTGTCATAAAGATATTTTGTCAGATATACTTCTGATCGTGCTCCTTTGTGGAATGTGCTCATTTGCACATTCTGGATTTTGCAAAATCATGGCTGGTTTTGGTTCTGTGATTGCAGGAAACTTCATTGCTCATTGCTCACCAACCAGGCCTCAACAAGTGTTAGGCTCCGGTCCTGGCACTGATTCCAGGACTGCTGCTTATTTGGGCTCGATGCCTGGCTGGACAGAAAATTCCAGCCTTGATTTCTGCAGTGTATGAGCAGAACAACAGACAAAGGGTGATTTCCTTAGAGAAATGAATAATTTTTTTCTTGAAAGAAAGAAAAGAATCTCTACTGAATGAAATTTTCAGGGATATTTTCCCTTGATCAGGTGATCAAGATGGAGGTGTTCAGGAGAATAGCTGCACTGGGGGTTGTCCAACAGTAGCTGTTGCAGTTGCTTGTGTCTGTTTGTCTGTCCCACAATAGCTGTGCTTGTATCCATTTTGGGGGGTGATGTATAGCATAGAAAAGCACCTAGTTAAGAAGCCCAGAGTACTTCAGGAAAGATGCTGTGCTTTTTCTTTGTTCTTTTTTTGTTTGTTTATTTTGTGGAAAAGAATGCATGCATCTTTGGAGGAGAGAAATTTTTGGAGGGGAGTAGTTGTTTGATTCTCCTGATTCCTATCCATTGTCCAGGGCTATGGGGTCTGCTTAGTATGAACCCTTAATTAAGCTTTGGAAGGGTTCAAATTTAATGCAGTCCATTCTGGAGAAATCCCATGTTGATTAAGATATATCGCAAATCTCTCTGAGGTAGTTCAATATTTAGCCAAGTATGAAACATACTTAAAAGTGAACCAATAAACAAGGATCTTGTTTGTTTTTTTCATCCAGTCCACAGTCATTTTCTTCTAAGACATCTTTCAAACCATCAAGGGGAAACCATTTTCCTAACAGTCAGTCAGCCCTCTATATCCATGGATTCAACCATCCACAGCTTGAAAATATTAAGAAAATAAATAAATTCCAAAAAGCAAACCTTGATTTTGCAATTTTATATAAAGGACACCATTTTACTATGCCATTGTATATAATGGGACTTGAGCATTCCCAGATTTTGGTATCCACAGGGGGGCTGGGAGCACACCCCAGCAGATACCAAGGACCCACTGTGTGGTTGGAACAAGACACTTGATAGCTGTCACTCTTTGTTGGTTGAAGAACAGAGTGAATAAAAATTGAATATTAACCCCTCCCAAACAAATCTTGCCAAGAAAATCTCATGATAGGTTTACCTTAGGATCAACATAATCAGAAGCCACTTGAATGCACACAACAACAACAATTGTACTTCTTTTTCTCCATCTATCCTTACCACCTCATTCACTGTACCTATCACATAAATAGCCACATGTGTGAACTGAAAGAAGCCAAAAGGGGCAGCCTGGAGAGTGTAAAGAGGTTGGCAGCATCCGAAATACCAAGATGCTGATACTGCAATCTACCGTAAAACTAGAGGAAGGCATTTCCTGTCCAACACCTGAATAGCATCATGACTAGTTAGCTTTTGCTATCTAGACCAAGAACAAGAAGTATGCTTCAGGTATAACATACCATTGCCAGTTATGCAGCAACGGGCATAGCATGCAAGTTAGGGGACTCCAAGATGTCTTTCATGCTACACAGTTATAATACTTTGATATCACTGTAAGTGTCATGTTTCATGTTAAAGAATTCTGTGACCAGTAGTTTAGTGAAGTCTTTAAATTTCTCTGCCAGAGAGATGTAGCTTATCAGACAACTACAAATTCCAGGATTCCATAGGTTGCAGTTATGGCAGAGTGGTATCAAGGGGCTGTAACTGTGTAGTGTAAAAGAGATCCAAATGCCACCAACCTGAGAACATAGCTGCCCTACCCTGAATCCTAGGGTACAGTATTGAGGAGCCTGGAAATCTTAGCTCAGATCTTGCCCATCAACTGCTATAGCCTGTTACTTATTTGTTTTACTTAGGCTAAGATGAAATGCACACTTTGGTATCCAACGCAGGAAAATCAGGACTCTGTTACATGGCACCAAAACCCTTCTACAGTGGGTTTCCAAGCCTCATAGAACTTTGGGGTACAGGAGGCTATAGGGTGGGGGTCTGCCAATTCTTGGAGAACAAGCAAGATCCAGTTGTAAACAATTGGATCCTAGCCTTAGTTTTGCCATTTCTAGCATGTTCCTTTTCTATACCCCATATATAAGCAGCAAACAAAAAGAGCAGCATCAAGAAACAAGCCTAAATGTCAAAATATTCATGTTAAAGCCATGGAGGCAAGCTATAGCCTGCATTGGCCTGAATTTCTTTGCTGTGCAACATATTTAATGAAACCCTGCACAGAAGACAAAATTTATCTGTCATTCATGACTGCTTATCATCTCCTGGGTATTTTCATCTTTTGTGGCTGCAAGGGTGTGTGTGTGTGTGGAGAGGAAGCAGTCTGCTGTACAGTGTTTATTATTCGGTTCTCAAAGCTGAAACTGCAGTGACCATTTTTTAATAGTACCAATGTATCAACCAGGCATGTTATCATGAGTGGTCAATAAAAATAGTGGCTAGTGGCTATCAAGTGAGGTCATCAGTGGCAAAGTTCTAAATCTGCTCCCAAGCAGTTACAACCCAAAGCAGAAGGGTGTCTGGGGTGGAGGAGAGATGCATGCCAAGTACAGGTGTACTTAAAAGAGGACGTACGGTGCCCAGAAAGCATCCTTACTACACAAACTAGATATTCTCAGTCTGGTTAGTCATACTTCCATCTCCCTTTCTTGTCTTTTTTACCGAACCTAAGATTATAAGGCCCTAGGGAAAAGTATCTGTCTTCACTTCCTTTTTAAAGCATCAGTCCAACAGTATTAATTCCAGAGCAAAGACAGTTGAAAGAGGTTCCCCGGTCTGAAGCTGGCTGGGCAAAGCTGCACAACTGTGAGATCATGATCCTCACAGGAGCAGGGTATTTTTTTTTTTATTTGAAGATAGAAAACATGGAAGAGGTTTGCATGAAGTACTTGTATGCACAAAAACACAGAAAACAAAAAGTTTGGGGAAAGTACCAGTCTTTTCATTCCCCCAGAAGTATGAAACAATCTCACAATAGCTGACAAAGACATGTCAAGACCAGGGACATGTCAAGATGAGTGGCAGCTAGTGGCTTCTTTGGCAGTGGGAAGCAAATTTTGCTTGGGTTTTAGGCCATTTCTGCACTAGACTGCTATAGTGTTATCATTCCACTTTCACTTTTCCACTTAGGGCCCCACCCGAAACTGCAAACCCCAGGATTCCACAGGATGTTGAAAGTGGAATAATAGCACTATAACAGTCTAGTGCAGAAATGGCCTTAGTCTGAACTTTAAGGGAGCTCTCTAAGGAGGGGAAACTAATCTCCAAAATAGGCTCAGCATGTTGGATATTGCTGTTAAAGATTGGATAATACTCCTGAGTGGATTCACCACCCCACTAAAATGGACCCCCCCCCCCAAACTTCTGCTTCTCTGGACGCCCTTCCTCATCAGGGGACAAGAACATTTGCAAATGCCCTTTACATCCCTAGGGTTGCGTTAGTGAAGTTACAACATCTCACATGGAGGCAATGTGACATTGTGCAGTATTGTGCCTTCCTGACTCTGAGCAGCACAGTGGAAATGGTTTTCTGTGGTTTCCGTCTTTTCCTAGATATGTGACTCACAATTCTACATAATATGGTAGCCCTGTGATTCACAAACCAGAAAAAAAAATAACCTCCAAACATTTACAGAGTCACTAGAAAACTCTGTGGAGTGTGTTATCAGATCAGAGAGCCTTCTCTGTAAGGTTCCTAGTCCTCAAACAGTTAAAAGACAGAGAGAGAGAGAGAGAGAGAGAGAGAGAGAGAAGGCACACCATCTAAGGAAAAAAAATGGGGAATAACGCTGTCTCATTCCTCACAGAAAACGATAGACATTATTTCTCTCCAAGCTGTATAGCTTAATTCCTCACGGTTTTTATTTCCTTCTTCCCCTCTGGATGGTATTGCTGTGGAGATCAGGATTACAATGACAGTTGAAAGACAAACAGTCTTTTGGTACTTTAAAGCTGGTATGAATGATGACATAAGATAGCTTATCAATATATATGTTACCTAAGTAGTGTTGTTAATGGTGTTAATGACAGCAATTTCCAGGCTTTGGGGAGCTTTAGGGAACATTTTTTTGGGCTTGTGAAGTTGTTCCTTCAAATAATTTAAAGGTGTACATAAGTGTGAAAGTGTGTAAAATGAATGAAAGATCAGTATTCACAGTGGAAGCGGTCATGTATCATTTTATGACAGCTGTTGGAAGTGAAGTTGACCAGCTGAAATAGAAATGGGTCAGTATCTCCTTCCTTTGTTCTGCACAAGTTGATATATGAACACATCCCCCTGCCATTAAAAATTAATTGATGCATCTTCGTAACCAAATTAAAAGACTCAGGAAATGCTTTATTGGTGTTTACCACTTTGCTACCTTGTCTGTCTGTGTCTTTATCCATCTGTTGTTGTGTGCCTTCAAGTCATTTCTGACTTATAAGGTAAACCTCTCATGAGGTTTTCTTGATAAGGTTTCCCTTTGCCTTCCTCTGAGGCTGAAAGAGTGTGACTTGCCCAAGGTCACCTGGTGGGTTTCCATGGTCAAGTGGGGATTTGAACCCTGGTTTCCAGAATCATTAGTCCAATGTTTAAATGGAGGTAATTTCCTTCTGGCAAAAAGAGAGTAGACAGAAGGCTAACGTAGCCTCCTATGGAAGGGATCTCCACCATCCTGAAAGCATCCACTGTGAAGGTCCACTCACATAACTTCACCAGGTATACCTGTGATGGTAGTGAGACCAAGAATCATAGAATCATATAGTTGGAAAGAGATCCATCTGCCATTGAGTCTAACCCCCTGCTTAAAGCAGGATCTCCAGTTAAAGCATCCCCAGTCAGTATCTGTCCAGCCCCTTTTTAAAGACATCCAGAGAAGGAGACACTACCACTTCTCGAGGCAATTGGTTCCATTGCCAAACCACTTTACTGTCAAAAAGTGGCTTCTAATGTTCAGTTGAAATCTGCCCTCTACTCCTAAACTTAAATCAACTTAAGAGATCTGGTCTGGCCGACTGTGGCAGCAGAAAACAAACCTGAACTTTCTTCTCTCTGGCAGCCCTTCAGATATTTGAAATGTGCAGTCGCTTCACCCCTCAGTCACTAGGTTGAACAAGCCCAGTTCCATCAACCCTTCCTCATACATTTTGTTTTTTGTACTTCTTATCATCTTTGTTGCCCTTCTCTGAACTTCCTTGAATTTGTCTATATCTTTCTGGAAGTAAGGCTCCCAGAACTGAATGCGGTACTCTGGACAAGGCTTGACTAATCTAGTATATAAAAGTCAAAGTTTGTCTGTTTGTCCATGTCAGGCAGAGAAGACCTCATACGATTGGCTGCCTAAGAAGATTCTATGGAATTCTGGGGTTGGCAGTTTAGGGAGGGCCCTTTAGAATTCTCAATCAGAGAGCTCTGAATAGGCCAGCTGCTATGGAAATGAGGCCTAGCAGCAAGGAGGAGGACAGTATATTCCCACAGGAACCCAACCGCTGTATATTAATAACTCTGAATACATCTTGGATTAGGGAATATGGGGAAAAGTTACAGGTACTGGACAAGACAGTTTGGGGAATTAGAGACACAGGATCTCAAATCTTTCTAACAAGTATTACCTATGAGAAAATAAAATGCTGGACAATGCCAGGTATATACACTAGTGCAATATATAGTGGGACTATTGCTTCCCTTGATTTAAAAATTGTGGTTCTGTTAATACAGGCTAGAATATTATTTGCTGCCTTTGCTGCAGCATCACACTGCTGGGTCATGTTCAACTTATGCGAACAATAATCGCAAGGTCCTTTTCACTTGTATTTACTGCTAAGCCAAATATCCCCCCATCCTGTACTATGTCTTTGATTTTTGTGGTCTAAATGTAGAATTTTGGATTTGTTGAATTTCATTCCATAGGTTTCAGCCCAATTTTCTAATTTATAGAAGTCCTTTTGAATTCCGTTCCTGACTTCCAATGTGTTAGCTACCTCTCCCAGTTTTGTATTGTCCACAAACTTGATCAGGATTATCTCTAACTCATAATCTAAGTCAGTGATAAAAAATACTAAAGAATGTTGGCTTCAGGACAGAAACCTGCATCGTTCCACTGAAGACCACTCTCCAGTTTGAAGTGCAGCCATTGATTATGACTCTTTGAACATGACTTGCCATTCAATTATATGTATCCATCTGACAGTGTTTCCATCTGTTCTGCACTGAATCAGTTTGCTATTGAAAGTATCATTAGGAGCTTTATCCAGATATATGACATCTATAGCATTCCCATCATCTACGAAACTAGTGGTGTAATAAAAAAAATACAAGATTAGATTGGCAGGATTTGTTCATGTCAAATCCATGCCGGTGTCTAGTAATCACTGCATTGTCATGCAGACAC
Source organism: Iguana delicatissima (assembly GCA_948472985.1). Taxonomy (NCBI): domain Eukaryota; kingdom Metazoa; phylum Chordata; class Lepidosauria; order Squamata; family Iguanidae; genus Iguana; species Iguana delicatissima. Next base: position 29,787 of record CAOKZL010003319.1, on the reverse strand, counting down.
TTGCAAATAGACTCCTTTGTAATCTGTTCTAATCTTTTTCTAATATATGTAGTTTATTGAGGCCCAAAAGCTCTCTGGCTGAGAATTCCAAATGCCCGTCCCTAAACTGCAAACCCAGGATGCCATTGGATATTGCAAGTGGAATAATAGCACCATAACAGTATAGTGTGGAAATAGCCTAATTTGGAGGGGGACTTCATTCCTGCCATTTTGGGGGAGGGGTACAATCTGAATGAAAGTCATAGAGGTGTCCCCTGGGAAGAAACTGGCAAAGTTTCAGAAGTAACAGTACTACTTCCTACCATGGATTAAGGACTTAACATTTCTTGAAAATGAGTTTAAGACTTTTAAAATTAGGAAGTAAATTTAAAGAATGGCCATCTCACAATCCCATCCAGCACAGGGATTACAGAACTTTTGTAAAGTGTGCCCTAAGATTAGAAAGTAGACCTGGCACTCACTCAAGGCTTCCTAACAACTTGGATGTTTTCACACACACAAAACCTGCAAGATCCATTGGTGTACGTGTATGCGTGTGTATGGTAGCATCTCTTTCTTTTATAAAGTCTGAGGCCTGCAGCCTGCAGGAAGGTTTGGCTGAGGTCCAGCTTTTTTTCCCTGGTGATTTTTGAAGGAGGCTTACTTTAGGAAACAAAAGAACCAGTTGGAAATAACTGGATCTGCTTGATCTTTGCCCAAATCCAAAGTGCATTCTTAGTTTTGATATTCTTATCCATCTTCATCAGTGGTAGTAGAATGCATTGTGGGTTTATCCTACCCTTGGTGAAAACATTTAGGAAACATTGGGTGCAGCCAACAGTATATCTTGAATTAAAAGGAAGGTAAGAAGGACAATAAGAGCTATGGAGAACCTAACATATCAGGTAAGGTCGATAGAGCTGGGCATGTTCAACCTGGTGAGAAGAAGACTGAGAGGTAACTTGACTGCATTCTTTATAAATATCTCAAGGGGTGTCACAGAGAGGGAATACAGGTTTGTTCTCTGTTGCCCTAGGAGGCTGGATCAGGCCTTACGGTTTTCAGTTACAGGCAGTTGCATAGGGACGGGAGGTGGGGCGGTTCGCCCCAGGTGGCAAGGTTTTTGGGGCGTCCCAGCCTGTAGCCGCATCCCCACACACGGTGGCCATGCCCCCTCCTGCCTTCCCTCCACACACTCCAAACTCCACCACTGGGTACAGGACAGTAGGTTTCAACTGAATATTAGAAGGAACATCTGGACAGTAAGAGGCATTTGATAGTGGAAATAGTTAGAAAGCTACTTGCTGAAGAAGCTCTAGCTGGCTTTCCTTCACTGAGTGGGAAGTTGGACTCCATCATCTATGGGGCTCCTTCCAGCTTTATGATTCTATGGCCCTTTCTGCAACTTACCTGCATCCAGCGTGGTTGCACGGGGATCATGTGAGCAGCCTCTTCTGTGAGGCTCTCGCGTCCCCACTGCTTTCGCTCTGCAGGAGTTGCCGGCCGGCTGGCAGGCAACATGAGGGCTCTGCCTCTTCCTTCCACAGCGCAGCCGGGTATTTTCCCAGGCTGCACTGGGAGAGGAAGTGTGAGGGCCACAGCTCCGGAGCTCCACATGGATGGTAAGTGCATGTGGGGCCCCGGAGCGATGCGCAATCATGCACCATTTTCAGCTAAAAGCTAAAAGCTGAAAATGATATAGTGCGCAATCGGTGCCTGCCAGCCCCGGCAGCATCACATGATTGCGAGGACGTCATCTGAAACACTCCTCGCAATCGCACGATGCTCCAGAGGCTCTTTTGCATGACAAATGCCGTGCAAAAGGGACCAGTGAATAGTAGCCCCCACTGTGTCCCATATTTCTTTGTGTTCCTTTCTCACTGTTGTCATCTTCCTTGGATCTCATGCTGGACCAACGCAGTACCAGATCTGCTCTTAGCCAGTGGGGCTTCCGGCTCTGTTTGGAAATGGAGGGGTGGAGGAAGTGACAACAGCAGCAGCTGACAGTGAATGAATCAGTCTATTCTTGGTCCTTGTTGGTTTTGTAAATATTTAATTATAAATGTGTTCTTTCTCGGTTCCACACCAATCTGCAATTTTTAAAAAATGCACACAAATCAGCATTCATTTTCATATGCAACTCTCTCTGTCATAAACATTTTTGTATTCAACCTTATGTAATTTATATGTGTGCATAGGCAACTTTTTCCAAATAGACATATTTCTGTATGTACTTTCGGAACTAAAAATGTGGTTTCAGGGTCATCTAACCCTACATGGTATGCTGTCTCTTTAAATGTGCACCAGCATACTTCAGTGTGTTAGGAATGTTACAGAATTTCATTTGGTCCAAAATTAATGGAATTTTCCAAAATTGGACATTATATTGGATACATGGAAAAGCAACACTAGAGATTCACATATCCCTAAGATGCATTGCATTCTCGTCTGCTGAAGCCTCTTAACATTCACACAGCTTAGATGTTTCAGTTACTCCATTTTTATGTGATATTTCATCTGGAATCAGAGACAAACTTTGCAAATGTTTCATTAACTATCCTGCAAGTTAAACAAGAAACATAATGTTTTCTTTTTCCTCTGCCAAACTGCTTCCCCAGCAAACACGCTCTTTAGAAACACAGAGAAGACTCTTGGCCAGAAGCCATCTTTCATTTGTACTAAGAGGTTAAAGGCTACCTAAAACATAAAAAGTGCTTTTCTCTCTCAGGGACAATCCTGCCACTGTGTAAATCACCATAACAAAGAGGCCAGTGAGGCCCTAGTGCTGGCTAGGAATGCCTGACAAGCTTCAGAAATCTTGAACCCCTAGAAAGAAGGGAAAGCCTTTTTAACTAGAGCACATGGAAACCTTAAAAGTCTACCTATTCAAAAATATGCACATAGCTATGTGACCATGTAAGACAGTGCACTGTAAGACCCGTGAAGTTGGCCAAGTCCCACACTCTTGCCTTTTAAGTGCAATAAATGCATGCAGAGTGTAGACTGCTTTTACCTGTCTCTGGATAAGAAACATCCCATGCTGAGACTCTGAAATTATATCAACCCATAATTCTTTTCGGGCTAATAGTATTTCATAATGTTCACCATCCTCTTGTAATGCTAATCACCCACCTTGGGACGTGAAAATTAATTGGTTGTGCTGTGGACAACATAGAATTTCTTTTTACCTAAAAAAAGGGATTGGCCAATTTTATAGTTCCCACCACCATCACTTACTGTATGGTATGGCCAGACCCTGGGATTGTCAGAGATATTTAGAGCATGAGGGAACCCTTTAAATATTTACTGGGATGGATACGGATGGCAGCGTTGTGTAAAAAGGGTCAGTGCTGGTGAATACTTCAAGGTATCTTTAAGGAGGGGAGTGCTGAAGAGCTAGAGGACAATTTTGAGTTCCCTCTTGGTCCACACTTTTCCATCTACATGTTGGTGTGAGTCCTGGGAAATTTATTTTTAAAATGTCTCCCTAAATATCTTGAAAAGAACAAGTATTGTGATTCCCTTGAGTGTTGGACCAGAACTCTGGGAGTTGCTGTGTGACTTCAAGTCATTTCTAACTTATGGTGACCATAAGGTAAAACTATCATGGGGTTTTTTTTTGGCAAGATTTGTTGGGAAGTGCCTTTGCCTCCCTCTGAGGCTGAGAGAGTATGTCTTGCTCGAGGTCACCCAGTGGGTTTCCATGGCCAATCGGGGATTTTAATCCTGCTCTCCAGAGTTCCAATGTTCAAACCACTATATCTTCTTTGGAGGTTTTTAAGCAGAGGCTGGATGGCCATCTGTTGGGAGTGCTTTGATGTGGGTTCCTGCGTGGCAGAAGGGGGTTGGACTGGATGGCCCCTGGGGTCTCGTCCCACTCTATGATTCTATTATTCTATATCCTACTGGCCCTGGGAGACCAGGTTTTGAATCCCTGCTCAGCCGCAGAAACCCATGGGTGATCTTGTGCAAGTCACAATCTCCCAGCTTGAATGGCACACCACTTCTGAACCAGGATAGGCTTGCCATAAGTCAGAGCCAACTTGAAGGCACGTAACAGCAAGCTCAAACATCTCACAAATATGGTTGCTGGAACTGAAAGTGATTGTATGACTGCACCCAAACCAGAGGCTAGGTCACCTTTCCCTGTCTGCAGCTCACCCCATACTTGTTAGAGTTGCTGATTTTGTTGTTATATTAATAAATTGTGCTCGTTCTTTGCCCATACTTTAACTGAGAGCTTCCCAAACTTTTCAGAACTTTCCAAATATTTTAGACATATATCATTTCGTGACATAGTATTTCAGTTTTACTAGCAAACCAGAGGTTAAATTAGCCCCTCATAAGAAATACAGACATATATATAAATTATAATAACAAAATGTATGGGGACATAATGAAAACCTTTCATATATTTTTAAAAATATATGATTTATAAATAATAGCATACATTTCCAAGATTGTAAGTGACGCGCTAACGTGCCATGGCACACCATTTAGAAAGCTCTGCTTTAGCTAATGCATTTGGGCTATGCTGGGAACTACAGCTGAATTGTTGTTGTTTTTCCCTCCTTGGAGACGGAGATCTCCCTGGCATCAGGATCAGTATTAGTGCGCTCTGACTGCTCCTAGTAATTTTGCAACAGAGTGTGGTATATTTGACTTGAGGGTGGGATTGGTCATATGCTCTGTGGCGTTTCACTGGCTTTTGGGTATTCTAATATGACCAGGGGAAAAAAATATATCTGAGTGAAATTAGAATGCATACACAGTCAGATCTTCTCCCCTACCCAAGGTGAAGGAAGATCAGACAACGTATTAGTTAACAAGGGAGAACTTGTTGCAAGTCAAGCAGTACACACACAGCTTCATAAAATTCTCTATCTTATTTGTCTGATGAGAAAATGGGCTATCACTTTACTGACTTTCTCAAGGCTACAGCAGTGGCAGCTGGGATAGAGGGAAGGCCTTCCATCTGCTTCTGAGCCCAGGCAGGATGGAGCTGTGCCTTTTCCTTCTTCTTCTTCTCTCCCTCTGGGATCTTCCTTCCTTCCTTCCTTCCTTCCTTCCTTCCTTCCCTCCCTCCCTCCCCAGAAAAAAAAATGTCCTACGAAATTTAACTTAGCTTGATCAATAAGAGACATGGATGGTCAGACCTTTATAGTGTGTCTCAGTTTTGCACGTGTTCTACGATAGGTCTATTATATTCTGTGATTTTTTTTTAGTACATAAATTGTCATTTAAAATGTACATATTTCTCCTAAAATATATATTTTGATACACAAAAAAGGTGGCACACCATGATTAACAGTCCTGGTGATGTAAATTTGCTATTTTTTTTTCCTTCTTACCAATACACATGCCCTATTTTAAATAGAGGGGTGTGACGTTGGAGCGGTCATATATTACAGTTTTCCCATTATAGTCTTTCTTTTGAATTAAGACAAAAGAGAGTGAAGATTGCCTACATACAGCTGAAGAACAGTGATTTACTTGTCTTCCACCCCAAACATTATTATATCATTGTTGCCTTGCAAGTGTAGAATGATAAACAATAGATGATGGAGCAAAGTTTAGCTAAATGGAAATGAGTGTATCATGAGAATAAATCACTTTTAGTTGGAGTTCAAAAAACTTTGCTTTAATATTGCAGGTTTGGAGACTTTCATCTCTAAGCTATGATGGACCACAAAGAAGAAGTTGGCAGTGGTCAGCAGTGGTAAATCGGATATCCTACGTCTCCAGAGCCTCCTAGATACAGAAGACCATGGATATGCTCTTGGAAATGACAGTGGAAGAAAATATTTTTGGGAAAGGACATGTTCCAAGATAATGAGATGTTCCTGTGGGAGGAACTATTGAGAAACCTATCAGCGGCTTCAAGGCCATTCTGAAGGCGTGAGGAACCCAAGGCAAGGGTATGGCCAAACCTTTTTCTAGACCACAGAAATTTCTTTGGAGGACCCAGTTTCTGCTCTTTTTCCTCACAGCCGCTTATCTGATGGCTGGCAGTCTTCTTCTCCTACAGCGATCCCGCTTGATTCTCCAGCAAGGTTTTCGTGGGACCTCTGGAAATCAGGCCCTACCAGCCACAGATATTTTGTTACCTGCTGGAGATACAGATACTAGACAGGTGAAAAATCAGCATTTGATTCCTAAACTCATCGTGAACATGGATATGCTCCATGGACCAACACCAGACCAGAAGTATGGGCCACGGTGGCTGATGTCCAGAAACTCTGAACTGAGACAGTTACGAAGGAGATGGTTTCTTCGGTTTGTGAATGAGCAAGAGCCAGTGCAAGGTACAGGGGTCAAGATGCTCAAACACACACAGGAGAGCAAAGGTAAATGACTTTTTAAAGCTCCTAATATTGGAAGGGAAATGGGGTGCAGATTCTATATATTTTTCCAAAGCTGATAAGTCTGTGGGTCAGTCTATGTATCTGATGGAAATTTCTTGCTCCAATGAAACAGCTTAGAACTTTTTCTTTGCAAGTCCTGTGTAACATATAGCACAACTGAAAGGGTTAAATTTGTCTTTTTATGGTAACATGTCTAAAGATAACATGACAGAAAATCAGCTTCATACCATGCATATCTAAAAATGTGCTGTTGAAAATAGCTTCTTTGGTTTGGATATAAGACTATGCACTTGTTAAGAATTCCCAAACCAGACACGTAAAACTGGCCAAATATGCGTGACTGTAATCTAAGGCAACCTTTCATTAATTTGTTCATTAATTTTTAAAAATCAATTTTTTGTTTTCTTTCCAGAGATTGTTTGGCTTATTTCTCTGTTTAATTTTATAAGAAATCTATGGCCATTTCCACACAGGGGTAAATCCCCGCGCTGGGACAACCACACACGGAGGTCTCCCACACTGCGGGGTACGCTAGAGCGGGTAAAAAAGGGGAGGTTCCACACCTCCAACCGCCCGCGCGTGGCTGCGGGGGTGGCGCTGCGAGTTTTATAAAAACCACCTTTCCAAGTGGTTTTTTTAAAACTTACCCGCGCTACTCCGTTGCAGCGCCCCGTGAGGAACTCTGGGGACGTGCCAGCGCATCTCTGCAGAGCTGCCCAGGGGTGGGCTTCTGGCTGGCGCACTGCCCCAATTGGTGGAGTGCTGCCGGAAGCCACTGGCCGCCATTTTGGGCGCCGCTGGGCGCCGCCGAGCGCCGCAGACACCGCCGAACATGTGGAGCGGCGAAATCATGCTGCTCCCCACGGGGACGGACCCTCCCACTTCCAGGTAAGCTCCTTCCCCGTGTGCGTGGCCCCATTTCCCTGCGTGTCCCCCCTCCCGTGTGAAAAGGGCCTATATCTCACTTCTGCATCGAAACATCCAATCTGACTAACAGCCATGAAAAACTAAAATCTAGAAATGTGAACATTGTTTTTCCAATCCCCTGTCTCATGCAAGAAATCCAGAGTGTTCAGACCACCCCAACAGATCACTGCCCAGTCTCTGCTTGAAGAATTTCAAGAACCCACTTAGCTGGCTGAGAAATTCTGGCAGTTGTGATCAAAAAGTTCAGATCTCCGTCAAGTATGTAAGTTGCAGCCTAATACCAACTGTGACGGTCGGTCCATCTAGATCATTGCTATTTGTACTGTAATTAGTGCAACAGACTAAACTGAGTGGCAGCAGGTCTTTAGGGTTTCAGATAGAGGTCTTTCTTCACCTTCCTTAGAGATGCTGAGGAGAGAGGGTTGAAACTGGAATCCTTTAAACCATTGAACTGCTCCAGTCCTATACACACACACTATCAAAATGCTCTTACTGTTCACGACTTTCTTTTCTGCCCTCTGGGCAGCAGGTTACTTAAAAATAACCATTTGGAGATGAAGAAAGAAATGCCAGGAATAAGTACAATTCATGTACTTGTGTGTCAAAATGTCTATCAGGAGATGAAAGTTTTCAGATTGTTCACAGTGGTAGAAATCTATTAGAGATGGAACATGGTGTTTTTCATTGGGCTTGCTCTCAAAAAACAAAAACAAAAAAACCTTCTTCCTTGTCCCAACTGTACATACATCAGATATTGATGGGGCACATGTGTGGCCTGAATTTATGAGCAACCTAATTCCAAGCAACCAAGCCATACGGGGCTTAAGAAGTCATAACCAGCACTTTGAGATGGACCTGAAAGGCCAAAAGAAGCCAGTGAAACTGTAAGATTCTCACTCCTCTAGTGTACTTTCCCATGGCTCATTTACTTGTTTACTTGTGTGGATGCTAAAGCCTATTTATTAGGAATGTTCTATTGGGAACTCTGCTGCATGTAAGTCTCTAACACCTTTGTTCCCTCCACGTATTCCATCCATGGCTCGCTTTGCTACAAGAGAACTGGCAGAGACATGGGGTTGCAGCACCTCTTCATAGATGTCCCATGCACCCCAGGTCTCATAGAATCATAGAGTCATAGAATCCTAGAGTTGAAGAGACCACAAGGACCATCCAGTCCAACCTCCCGCCATGCAGGAATCCACATCAAAGCACTCCCAACAGATGGCCATCCAACCTGTGCTTAAAACCTCCAGATGTTGGTTGAAAAATCTCATGTCATCTTTGCCTGCAGGCTGTGCTCTCTGCAGCAGATGGGAAGTGTTGTCCTATTACACAGTCAATAGTGTGGATACAGTCCGGCACTTACTCCTGTTGTTTTCATTGCAAAAGATGACCCCCTCAAAAAAATTTGAAAGGTATTCCCTGGTGTAAGAAAAAAATATATTTCAAAGCAAATGTCAATCCAGTGTGGCAGATAGGTCCCCCAAGACATTTCTTGTATTTCTCCTTCATATAAAATATCTTCTGTATTCTCGCCCGTATTCTCCCTCTTTTGTTTCTCTGAGAAATTGTACATTGTAGAGGTGAATGGTATTTCTGATAAATAGAAATAAATAAATAGAATGATAAACTTTATCAGAGAATGTTTCTCTGATAAAGTTTACATTGTAGAGGTGAATGGCCTTCTTAATCAATAGAAATAAATACATAATAAAATATGCATTTCTTATGCATATTGAACTTAGTAGCACATATGTACAATTAAATAGCCCGTACCATACTCTCAAGGCAAACAACCCTACTGGACTTCTGCTTCCTTACTTCCTTTACTATGCTCCTAAATTTCCCCTTTGCCAATTGATTCACCTACACCAGAGCTTTCCAAACTTTGCATGTTGGTGACACACTTTTTTGACATGCATCATTTCGGGACACAGTAATTCAGTTTTATTAGCAAACCGGAGGTACCAGAGGTGTATCTAGGGTGAGGAAAGGCAGCCCCCCTGATCGTGGCTTGGTGCTGTCGCCCTCACCAGGAAAGGCCCCAGTGAGAGCAATGGTAGGGAAAAGGCAGCCCCCTCCCATCTGATCCTTGCCCAATGCTAAAGACCCCAGCAAGAGCAATGGCAGTGGGCCAGGCTTGGGGGGGGTCTTCCCGGCTGGGGAAGCAACACACTTACACACTACAGGCAATACGCTAATGTGTCACGACACACCGTTTGGAAAGCCATGACCTACACCTTTGGAAACCCCTACTCTTGCTCTGGGCATCGTAGAACGTCCCCCTCTCCCCTTCTCCTCCATCCTTTCCCCACCTTCCTTTTCCTCCCTCTCCCTTCCCTCACCTCCTGCCCTCCTTGGCTTCTCAGACTCTTCCCTCACAGCAGTCATTCTCACTTCTGCTCTCAGCCTTGCTGTGTGCCCTTCCCTTGCTTCTTGCTCTCTGCGTTTCACGCGGCTCACTCTCTCTTCACTTCTGCTCTTTTTTGCTTTGTTTCCCACCCTTGCTTCTTGAACTTCACCACCCATATCATCACTCTCCTGAGCCTCTATCCGTTACCTTGTGTCCTCACAGGAAGCTCTTGCTTATAGAATCACAGAGTTGGAAAGGACTGGAATGGTCATCTAGTTCAACCCCATGTCGGAGAAGAAAAAACTAAACTAAAACACTCCTGAAACACAGAACATAGAATCATAGAGTTGGAAGAGACCACAGGGGCCATCCAGTCCAACCCCCTGCCATACAGGAACCCACATAAAGAGTCATAGAATCGTATTTAAAGGCATCCACTGCATTACTAGCCTTCATGACAGTCTGTTCCACTGTAGAATAGTGGACCCCTTCCTTAGAGTCACCATGAGTCAGAAATGACTTGAAGGCACACAACAACAGCAACAACAAGCTAGGTATTCCATTACTATTTCTTTACCTACTTGAGGCTGTAGTCCTCTCATTGCATGATTTATTCAATTTTTACCAGTTAGCACACTCTTTTCCTTTTGGAAGAAGAGCGAGGCAAAGAAGGTATTAAGGACTTTGGCCTTCTCCCTGTCCACTGTCAACATTTCACCATTTTCTCTATGCTGTGGCCTTTTTGGTTTCCTTACTTTTCCTCTTGGCCCAAACATCCCTTAGTCCTCCCTCCCCTTTTAACCTCTCTAGCAAGCCTGAGCTGCCTATTTGTTTGTATGCCAGTTTGGTGGTTTTTGCCTTCTTCCATTTCTTACTCATGAGTCTTGTCAATCTCAACTCATCTTAAAGCTTTTGTACATCCACCCTAATTTTTTTAAACATTCCTCACTTTTCTTCCTCACTGAATTAGTGGTTTCTTGAACTCCATCACTCACACTACTCACTTTCCCTTCCCTCTGTTACTTCCTTCACCTCACACCCTGGCACATGGCTCCCTGATGCACCTCTCTTGGCCAAGGAGGGAGCATCCATCTCCTTCCTCAATGGAGAGAGGCATGTGGCTTCATACAGTTCATGCAGCTGAACATTCTGTACCTGTATCTGCTGAGAAAGGAGGTGTCCCTCCATTCCCACCGAGAGAGGCACACAGCTCCCCCACACCTCTCTTGGCTGGGAATGTCCTTCTCCAGGGGCCCCAGCTGTGCAGAGCAAGGACCCCACCCATGGTAGCAGCCATGGCTTTGGAGAAGATTGCAGGTAACTGAAATTGCCTTTACTGGTCACATAGTTATGGGAGATCTACTGCACATATTAGAGAGCCAGCGTGGTATAATGGCCTGAGTGATAGACTAGGACACTGAGATTCCAGGGTTCAAATCCCCCCTTGGCCATGGAAATCTACCAGGTAACCTTGGACAAGTCACACTTTGCTCATCCTAATCCCCCTCTGAACAAATTCTTCCAAGAAAACCCCATGATAGGTTCTCACTAGGGTCACTGTAAGTCAGAACTGACTTGAAGGCACACAACAACAACAACAACAACTTGAAGGCACACAACAACTACTACTATAACAACAGCTGTACATGTTATAGTGGCGACTGCAGGATAGTACCTGCTCATCCTGCAGTCCAGGAGCTAACTTCCAGACTCCTGCTGTACCCTCTGACGGTTCTTTCTCTTTAAACTGGACTTGAACATTAAAATAGGTGACATCTCCTGTAAAGCTGGGCTCACAGCCACACTAAGGATGCCTTGACAGCGGGTAACTGTTCCACCCCAGCATCTCCAGGTAAAATCCCTGGCATCCATGGTAAGCAGGTTGCTTAGCAGGGGCAGATTGGAATAGATAAAACCTTTTTCTAAAGTAGATCTCATTTGCCCAATTAACAGTTTCGTTAGGGGGAAAATAACCCTGTGGAACGGAGCCTATGGCCAAACAAAGAAGCTGGTATGGTATACACACTACTCCCCTCTTCTTCATGAGTTATTGTGGGCGTTTGTTCACAGTTTGTGAACTTCCTAATTGCACGTTCACAAAATTGCTGGTGTTCACTTCTTCTGAAGAAACATAGCATTCACCTAGTTTCAACATCTTATTACCAGAGTTCAGGCTTTTCTTCCCACATCCTTGAATCTCCCTTCCTCCCTGCCTCCCTCCCTCCGTCCCTCCCTCCCTGTGTTTTAAAAAGACTCTCTCTCTCTCTCCCCTCTCTCCCAGCAGCACAGCTGATGGGCAGGCAGGTTAGGAGCTGGAGCCAGAATTTAAGGAGTGTACAAGTTTGGAGGCAAAGACTGACCTATGCTGTGCTCAGAATTTATAACAAAAGCATGGAGTTATGGACAGCAGTAGACCTGACTCCCTCTTCAAAACATAAGCACTTGGCACAGGGCAAAATCCAGCATTATTTCCCAACTGTTACTTTATTCTGTGGACCTTGGATCCCCTAATGTTTAATATGTTTCTTAAAATAATAATATTGTATAATTAAAACAGACAATATATATTTTGTGTACCGTATATAATGAAGAATAGGAAATGCACCTCTGATTTTCTTTGCTTCTTTGATTATTTCTTCATTGTCTCAGTGGCCCTGTAGCCGGTGCTCTTATGGCAGAGTAAAAGATAACAAGATAAAAGAAATACAATAAGATCAATAAAATACTATTAAATACATGCCCTTTCCACATGGACATGGTGTCCCAGCATGGGGACGCAAGAGAAGGGGGACCGCAACAACATGTCCACAAGGCGTCTTTATGGTCCTGTCCTTCTCGTGTCACCAGCCGACACAATCGAAGGGTAAAATCATTGACGTATTTTCTCCATCAATGACCCTGGATGGCGCAATGCTCTCACACTTAGGTACCATGTGGAAGGGCCAGAAGTGTGATGGAAGCGCTTCCTGCCCCAGCGCAGTGTGGGAAAGAGCCTGGCTGTGCTGTGGAAGGAAGAGGCATGTCGCTTGCATTCTCTTCCGCAGGGAGCTGGTCCGGTGTGGAGGAGAGCATTGCCATCACACTCCCTTCCTGGCAAAGGCGCTGCCAGGATTGGGACCACAGGGTGATGGGATAAGGTAAGGTGTGGAAAGGGCCACATTTCTTTAAAAGAGGAGCTAGAGTTTAAAACACTGAAGAAAATAAGAGAGATCATGTACAACAAACAGAAAAGATCTATGAGTGGCCACCAGTTAAATCTCTGCATGCCGTAGGATTGCCAAGCTCTATAGTGCCACCTGAAAACTTGGAACTGCCGTGCTGTCCTGGGTTTTCAGTCAGTGAGACAAATCTCAAGGAAGGCAGTGCTACAGGATAACTTTTCATTTTACTGTGGGATATGGTGATACAGTTTTGGTGCCCATCTCCTCCTTACTCTCCACTGGTGCCAGGACTCACTGGCTCACTGTGAAGACATATGAAAGTGTGTTGCACTTGTGCATTGTTGGCACACCAAAAATCCAGGTGCCAGTCAATGCACAGACTAGGAGATTGCCAAAGGGTGCAAGTGTTTGCACCTGTTACGTCGTCGTCGTCATCGTCATCATCATGAGCAGCAGCAGCATCATTATTATTTTCTTTATTTCTATCCTGCTCTTCTCCCCGAGGGGACTCAAAGCAGCTTACAAACATTAAAAAAGCATAATTAAAAACTGTAATATACAAAAGTTGAAACACAGATTAAACATCAGTAATAATTAAAACAATGTTAACATACATATGAAAAACAACATACAAAAAGCAACTAAATAACAAAATAACCAGCACTATTCTATATACAGATTACATATAAAATGGAAGAGGAATGTTTTTAGCTGTTTCCTGAAGGTAGGCAGGCAGCATGCCAGTCGAACCTCTTTGGGCAGGGAGTTCCAGAGCCTGGGGGCAGCCACTGAGAAGGCCCTCTCCCGTGTTCCCACCACGTGCACCTGTGAGGGTGGTGGGACCAAGAGAAGGGCCTCTCCCATAGATCTCAATGCCCAGGCCAGTTCATAGGGGAGGATACGGTCCTTCAAATAACCTAGACCTGAGCTGTGTAGGGCTTTAAAGGTCATTAACAGCACTTCGAATTGTGCCCGGAAACAGATCGGCAGCCAGTGGAGCTGTTTGTTGCAGGAGAGGTGTTGTATGCTTCCTGTAACCAGCTCCAGTTAACCCAGCTGCAGCTCTTTGGACCAGCTGGAGTTTCCGAGCACTCTTCAGAGGCAGCCGCACGCAGAGCACGTTACAGTAATCCAACCGGGATGTAACCAAGGCATGTGTCACCATGGCCAGGTCTGACATCTCAAGGAATGGGCACAGCTGGTGCACAAGCCTTAATTGTGCAAAAGCAGTCCTGGCTACTGCTGAGACCTGGGCTTCCAGGCTCAGAGTTGAATCCAGGAGCACTCCCAAGCTGCAAACCTGTATCTTCAGAGGGAGTGTGGCTCCATCTAACACAGACTGAATCCCTCTTCCCTGATCTGCCTTTCTACTGATCAGGAGCACCCCTGTCTTGTCTGGATTAAATTTCAATTTGTTTGCCCTCATCCAGTCCTTTACTGATGTCAGGCACTGGTTTAGGACCAAAACAGCTTCTGTGGCTTGCGGTAGAAAGTAGTAATAAAGTTGGATGTCATCTGTGTACTGATGACACTGAACCCCAAAACTCCAGCCAACCTCTTCCAGAGGTTTCATGTAGATGTTAAATAGCATGCAGGACAAGACTGAACCCTGAGGGACCCCACAGGTCAAAGGGCAGGAGGTTGAACAGAAGTCCCCCAGCACCACCTTCTGGGTTTGGCCCTCCAAGAAGGAACGGAGCCACTGTAAAACAGTACCCCCAAGTCCCATCCCCACAAGGCGACCCAGAAGGATACCATGGCCAATGGTATCAAAAGCCACTGAGAGGTCCAGCAGAACCAACAGGGACACATTCCTCCTGTCTAGTTCCTGGCATAGGTCATCCACCAAGGCGACCAGAGCCGTCTCAGTCCCATAGCCAGGCCTGAAACCAGATTGAAATGGATCTAGCTAATCCATTTCATCCAGAAATCCCTGGAACTAAGAGGCCACCACATGCTCCAGAACCATGCCCAGAAATGGAATATTAGAGAAATTTGGGGGTGGAACCAGTATTATAATTCAGAAGCCCTTTGGTAGCATGAGCTCTGGCTGCAGAGATGCAGAGCGAAAGGGCAAAAAACTCATGTTGTAAAGCATTCTGCAAGGTTCTGAAGCAGGACGGAGCCCCAAAAACTTTGAATGTATGGCCAGTGGTTGTAGGTAAGTCTATACAGAATGTGAGCAACAGTGGGAATGGCAGCAGGCACCCGTGCTGCCAGTCACAATTTTCTGGCTCTGGTGAAATAGAGTTGCCATATTATTCAATACTTTGGTGCTCCCCCAGGATTCGTTTCCCCCATGCCTGCTTCCACAATTAGCTGCCCTGGAGAAATTTCCTATTGCCTCTTACCTACTAACTAGTCTTTTATTCCTACCATCCCTTCAACTCTTCCCTTCCTCCCCCCCCCACTTCCATTTGGGTACATTTCAGGGGAAGGTGGAGGCTCTGAGGGTTTCTTGCGTTAGCAGCAATGATGTTTTCTATCCCCACTTCCACCTGCTCCTTAATCACTGAGGAGGAATAGAATGGATTTCAGTCAAGTAGCTGAACTGTTATCAACATTTTTTTCTCTTTCTCTGCCTGTGCCTCTCTCTGTGTGTGCACACTGTAGAGGAAAGCATTCTCCACCAAGTTTGACTTTCATTTAAAATCTGGTTCCTTTTCCTTCCTCCATATTGTCTTAATGATCTCTCTTCTTATGACACATATGACATGATCTATAACATATCAATAGAATTTCCTTTCTCCTTCCTACTTTTGTCTACTGTGCTTGTCCTCAGTAAACAAACAAACAAACAAACAAATATGGACTTAGCATTTTGCAAATGGACATTTAAGGAAAATTAGCTGCCACTGTAGGATGCAAGACGTTAGGAAAGGGGTCAGTTTAGATTCCAGAATACTGAAAGCACAGGTGTGTCACCCCATACGGTGTGTGTGTATTCCTCACACAAAGACAGTGTGTATGTCACTGGGTAAGGCACATGGAGGGTCTTCTTCCACAAATTTTGGATTGTAATGTCTTTGAGGGAAGGACTGTGTCATATAATTTGTAAAGAACCACTGACATTGCTGGTTGTTATTGTGATGGATCTTCAAGCCATTTCCAACTTATGGCAACCCTAAGGCGAACTTATCACAGGCCATTTCAGCACTAGACTGTTATAGCGCTATGATTCCACTTTCAACATCCCATGGAATCCTGGGGTTTGCAGTTTAGGGAGGAGCGTTTGAGGCCCCTCCCCAAACTGCAAACCCCAGGATTCCATAGGAGGTTGAAAGTGGAAAAATAGCACTATAGCAGTCTAGTGCAGAATGGCCCTAGTGAGCTTTGTGATTCTGTGGGGACTGTGACCTGGATCTCCCAAGTGCAAATAATCGAGCCACTATACCACACTGGCCTGAAATGGGAATATGAGTGAAACAACAAAAAGTAGAACATGTCATTTTGATCACGTATTTGTGCATTCAGTTGGAGAAAACCGATCTGAGGTTTATAGGCATGAATGTATATATGGAGGGTCCACTGTCCAAGTTTGATTGATTTTCTTTACTTAACTGGAAAGTCACCGCTATGGGCATACGTAAGGGGTGTTGGCCCCCAAATTGCAAGGCTTGGGAGAGTCCTCACTTGGAACCTCTGACTAACCTTAAAGCATCCATACTAATTTTCCTGTGCCCAAAGACTTGTGTACCAGTTCTAGTCATTTTCTAGAAACTGCCATCTGAAAAATAGTTAAGTTAGACTTTGAAACTGCCTGCCTTAACTTCGGTCGGCATGTACTTGTATTCTTAATTAATTTAGCGGAATAATTAATCAACAGTGAAATGACTAAATCATAAGCCATATAGAATCATAGAATCATAGAAATGTAGAGTTGGAAGAGACCACAAGGGCCATCCAGTCCAACCCCCTGCCATGCAGGAAAACCCCCAAAGCACTCCCGACAAGTGGCCATCCAGCCTCCGCTTAAAAACCTCCAAAGAAGGAGACTCCACCACACTCTGTGGCAGCACATTCCACTGCCGGACAGCCCTGACCGTCAGGAAATTCTTCCTGAGGTTCAGGTGGAATCTCCCCTCCTGCAGCTTGTATCCATTGCTCCTTGTCCTGGTCTCAAGAGCAGGAGAAAACAAGCCCACTCCCTCCTCGACATGGCATCCCTTCAAGTATTTAAACATGGCTATCATGTCCCCTCTCAACCTTCTCTTCTGCAGACTAAACATACCCAGCTCTCTAAGTCTATCCTCATAGGGCATGGCTTCCAGGCCCCTCACCATTTTGGTTGCCCTCCTCTGGATCTGCTCCAGCTTATCCATATCCTTCTTGAATTGGGGTGCCCAGAACTGGACACAGTATTCAAGATGAGGTCTAACCAATGCAGAATAAAGTGGTACCAATACCTCCCTCGATCTAGACACCATACTCCTATTGATGCAACCAAGAATTGCGTTGGCCTTCTTGGCTGCCCCATCACACTGCTGACTCATGTTCAGCTTGTGGTCTATGAAGACTCCTAGATCCCTTTCACACGTACTGTTAGCCAGCCACGTGTCCCCCATCCTATATTTCTGCATACCATTTTTTCTGCCTAAGTGTAGGACCTTACATTTCTCTCTGTTGAAATTCATTTTGTTAGCCTTGGCCCAGCTCTCCAATCTGTCCAGGTCCTTTTGAATTTTGATCCTGTCATCAGGCATATTAGCAACCCCTCCCAATTTGGTGTCATCTGCAAATTTGATCAGCGTGCCCTCTATTCCTTCATCCAAGTCATTAATGAAGATATTGAACAGCACCGGGCCCAGGACAGAACCCTGTGGCACCCCGCTAGTCACTTCTCTCCAGGATGAGAATCTGCCATTGGTGACCACCCTTTGGGTACGGTCAGTCAACCAGTTACAAATCCACCTGACAGTAGCCCTGTCCAGCCCACATCTTACTAGCTTCTTTGCAAGAATGTCATGGGGAACTTTGTCAAAGGCCTTACTGAAATCAAGATATACTATGTCCACAGCATTCCCTTCATCTATCAAGCAAGTAACTCTATCATAAAAAGAGATAAGATTAGTCTGGCATGACTTATTTTTGAGAAATCCATGTTGACTTTTCATAATTACGGCATTGTTTTCTAAGTGATTAGAAACTGACTGTTTGATGATCTGCTCCAGGATCTTTCCAGGTACTGATGTCAGGCTGACTGGGCGATAATTATTTGGGTCCTCTTTTTTTCCCTTCTTGAAGACAGGGACAACATTTGCCCTCCTCCAGTCTGCCGGAACTTCTCCTGTCCGCCAAGAGTTTTCAAAGGTTATAGCAAGAGGTTCTGCAATGACCTCTGCTAGTTCTTTTAAAATGCTAGGATGCAATTCATCTGGCCCTGGAGACTTGAATTCATCCAGTGTGGCCAGGTACTACCTCTCTACCTATTCTGTGCTGCATTTCCCCCACTTCCTCACCTGCTCCCCAACCGCCAGGTTGAGTGTTTTTATCCTTTTGGGAAAAAACTGAGGCGAAGAAGGTGTTGAGGAGTTCTGCCTTTTTTCTTCCTCCTGTTATTAATTCACCATCTTCCCTGCGCAGTGACCCTATCGTCTCCTTCTTTTTCCTTTTGCTGCAGACGTATTTAAAAAAGCCCTTTTTATTGTTTTTAATGTCTCTGGCCAGCCAAAGTTTGTTCTGTGCTTTAGCCTTTCTGACCTTCTCCCTACATCTCCTGGCTACTTGCTTATAATCTTCTTTGGTGATTTCCCTCTTCTTCCATTTCCTGTAGATGTTTTTCTTAACACTTAGCTCAGCTGCGAGGTCTTTAGTCAACCATTCCGGTTTCTTCAGATGCCTTCCATTTTTCCTCCTTAATGGCACAGTTTTAGCCTGTGCCTTCAGTACCTCCCTTTTAAAGAACTCCCATGCATCCTGAACTCCTTTCTCATTGACTGTTCTTGACCACGGGATTTCAGCCAGCAGCTCCTTCAGTTTACAGAAGTCTGCTTTTTTAAAATCTAAGATGAGTGCCTGGCTACACTTGTCTTCTCTTCCCCACTGAATGCCAAATTCTAATAGGGCATGGTCACTCTCTCCTAAAGATCCAACCAGTTCTACGTCATTAACAAGGTCTTCCCTGTTGGTCAGGATCAGATCCAGAATATTTGATCCTCTTCTACCTTCTGGACCATGAAATTGTCTGCAAGACAAGCAAGAAACTTGCTGGACCTTGCCGCCTTTGCAGAGTTTGACTGCCAACATATATCCGGGTAGTTGAAATCTCCCATTATTACTGTATCTCTCCTTTTTGAATGTGCAGTCATTTGGTCTGTGAAAGCGCCATCGAGGTCCTCAGTCTGGCTTGGAGGTCTGTAGTAAACCCCCACTATAATATCCCTATTGTTTCTCGCTCCCTTAATTCTTACCCAGATGCTCTTGACCTGGCTTCCGGTGTTCAAGTCATGGATCTCTTCACAGGTGAAAACATCCTTGACATGTAAGGCCACTCCTCCTCCTTTCTTATTTGGTCTATTTCTACAAAATAGGCTATACCCCTCTATTCCTATATTCCAATCGTGAGACTCATCCACCAGGTCTCAGTGATGCCTATCAAATCGTATTTATTTTGTTGTACTAGGAGTTCAAATTCATTTTGTTTGTTTCCCATACTCCGTGCATTAATGTAGAGACACTTAAGTCCCCGTGCCCTCCCTGCAAGTCCCATAGCATTGTTTCCACGCCTCCCACGATTGGATGCTATTCCTACTTGGCCAATATCATTTGGGCCTTTTTCCCCTGCACTTGCCGAGTCCTTGTCCTGGATAATCTTGTCTCCCTCTCCAGCTGTACTTAGTTTAAAGACCTCCTAATCCTCCTTGTGAGACTGTTTGCAAAAACGTTCCTGCCAAGTTTCGTGAGGTGCAGCCCATCCCGAAACTTGGCAGGAATGCCTTCTTTGATGTTCCCCTATATATACCATAGAATCGTAGAGACAGAGAGTTGGAAAAGACCACAATGGCCATCGAGTCCAACCCCATTCTGCCATGCAGGAACAAACACTGAAAGCACTCTCAGCAAACGACCATCCAGCCTCTGCTTAAAAACCTCCAAAGAAGGTGACTTCACCACACTCCAAGGCAGCATATGCCACTGTCAAATGGCTCTGATTGTGATGAAATTCTTCCTGATGGTTAGGTGAAATCTCTTTTCCTGTAGTTTGAATCCATTGCTCCGTGTCCTAGTTTCTGGAGCAGCAGAAAACAATTTTGCTCCATCTTCAACATGACATCCCTTCAAATATTTAAACATGACTACCATGTCTCCTTTTAACCTTCTTTTTGTCAGCTCCCCCCCTTCTTTTTATCAGCTTCTTTTTTTTTTAGCCCCCCTAAGCCTCTCCTCATAGGGCATGGTTTCCGACCCTTTACCATTTTGGTCACTCTCCTCTGGACACATTCTAGCTTGTCAATATCCTTCCTGTGGTGTCCACAACTGGACACAGTTTTCCAGGTGAGGTCTAACCAAAGCAGAATTGTTTCCCAGGAAAGAGACAAAGACCGGGTTTTCCGGGGAAAAACCCAAAAAGCCATTTTATTGTTTAACAATTCACTTGGAAAGGGGAACAACAGTTATCCCAGAACTGTTGTGTAATTAATTGAGGTAGCATCACTATATACCTTTTGCCTTCTATGTAGCAATCAATCATTTTTTAGCCCGCCCATCACTGAAGAAAAAGATTTTTAGTTAATTTTTCCCATTACATCATTGACTGACACAGGGATGAACAAAGATTTTATTTAAAAATAATAAAAAATGATGTTTTAGTAAAATGAGGGAGTATGCCTCTCCCTTTTAAATTTCCCAGACCTTTAGTGTTGCAAGGCCATTCCTAAAATTTGAGATAAGACAAAGACATCTGCAATTTACTCAGAGGCACAATTCAATTCGCTTATTTTTCCTATTCAAGTGGCATTGGATTTAACCCCTTATTCCCCCCCTTCATGCTAAATTCAAAACTTTGCAATTTAAGGACTCTATTTCCTCTTCCTTATCAAAGTAATATATAACAGCAAACTACATAGCAGCATTAGGATTCACTAACACACATTACACACTGTTCCCAATAACGGGGGGGGCCTGATTTTTTTATAGAGAGGTTAGCTTCCTGGTGTAACCCCAGCAGAAATCTAGCCCCAATTTTTATTCCTCAGCAGTTGCTGGGTCTGATGTATGACACCTGGCGCCCTCCGGAGTCCCCGGTTTCAATCTACCCCAGAATTCTTCTGACCCCCTTTTCTGTAACCCCCTTTTGGAACCTCCAGCTCTCCCCTTCCCATTGACTTGAGCATTACAGATTAAAAAACACTTTTTAACATGCAGAGTAAAGACAGGCAGATTTAGGAAAGCCATTATGTTAGTGCAAAATTTTTCTGCATACAGTTTTTTCCCCCATACTTATTTTGGGGAAACCCAATAATCTGTCCACATGCCTGCAGACCACTAGAATGTTCTTCTAATATTGTATACTTCAAAATGCTTTTTCCCCCTCTTTTGCATTCAACTCATTTACATAATGACAACAGGTTGTATTTTACCAAAATAGTGAGTCCCCCTTCACAACTGAAGAGATAGTTTCATGCTGGGCTGACAGCCAACAACGCACCTGCCTTACTTTAAAAACCAATTCCCTCCATGGGGATCATGTGTTGTCATGTACCTGTTGCTTTTATTGTGAATCCTTTTCATTTTTGGCCAGCCAAACTATAGGGAATTTGTCCCAAAAATTAAAAGTGATTCCCGGGGGGCCAAATCATTTCATCCCAGAAGATGATCCATATACCTATTTGCCATTGTAAAAACTGGTTGTTTTCCCAGAATTGACTATGGAGGCCAACCTCCCTTTTCTCACACAACTCAGTAAAACCTATACTGTAACTGGAAAGAAGTTAACATTGAGACATTTCCCGGGGGCATCCCTTTTTCCCATATACACATACCTTCCAATCCCTAGTAAAAAAATAGGCAAACCAGACTTCCTGCCCTTCCTACACCTACCTCAACCCATAATTTTTCCCATATTCAAAATCTGATCATGCATAAAATAATGCATGAGCCCCGGTTAGCATCCAGGCCACCTTTACCACAGTGGGGGTTGTCACCATTCCCTTTGGATAGGTCTCCTCCACCCATGTCCAGGTTGCCCCCAATCCTTCACCCATGTCTCCTGGTTTGAGAGGGTGTGCCTGTGCTTGTGGGGAAAAAAACCCCTATTTTAACATTTTCTCCCTTGTAATCTCAGAGCTTTCCCTCGCACTAACTCTTTCCTGTGGGTTATGTTCCCTTAATCCACCCCAAAAGGGCTTTTGCTAAAAAGGTAACAATTTATGACTCTATGAGGTTTTCTGCATCTTTTTCCCCCATCATGATGGGGCTCTGGGAAAAAACAAAAACACTCCTGGTTCCTCTTGTTGTGGGCTGCACATGGAATGAGAACGAGAGGTTTCTATAAAATGGGCTGAGATAAATTTTGGGGTATTTCCATTTCCCCTGTGCTGGCATCCGGAAAAAAACAACCCGGGGCTGTTATCTGGGCCACACATTTTTTTGAACTACTATGTCTTAGGATTTTTTTTATTTCCCAGTTTCCTTAAATTCTGAGGTCTGCAGGCACAATGTGACCCCTTTGGGTGATTCCTAGCACAGTAGTTTAATCTTTGATGATTTTGGGACAAATGCAGGTTTTTTGAGCCTGTATGATGTGTGGGTTTTTTGGGGGCTTTTGGTTTTAGCTGTCTCACAGCTTGCATCTCTTTTCCTTCTCTGCCTTCTTAGCGGGAATCCCTAACTGCAACTCCACTTCCAAACTGGAGAGGCGCTCTATCGCCTCTGGGAATGCTCCCTTATTTTTTTCCCTCCCAACTCAGGGGGTGCGCCGTCACCTCTTCCCCCACTTACTCGTAGGGGTGCTCCATACCTCCTTCATCCCGCTGGGACTGCGCCAGGGAGCCTTTCCAGTTTCCACCTTATCGGGAACTGGTGAGGGGGCACTACTTTGCAGTTCTGACTCGGCCCTTTCCCGTATTCTCCATACTTCTGCTGCAAAATTTTTCACCAGAATTTCACAACTCCGAGCCCTTCCCCTTTTTCAGTTTATGGGGGGGGGAACAAAACTTTTCCTCTTAACTGCTGACCACTGACATTGTTCATGGAGTTCTGCTTGGTTTTTCCACAAAAGGTTTCTCACCATACATCACCTCTCACTTGGTCCCTGCTGTCTTTTTCCCACATCCACCACATATCCACATCCATCTCTGACTGTCTTCACCATCTGCCCAGATTTTTCTCGCCTATGCCTCTTCTGCCCACATGGGCACTTGGCCACTCCCAAGACCCTATTCCTCTTCGGGGGTTTTCTCCCCACCTTCTCACCTTCTGACCTCTACCTTATTTTGGATTTTACAAAAACTTCCTTTCTCAGTATTCACGGGGCGGTCCCCCCTTTCCAAAGGCCCCCCAACCAGGCCCAACCCTGCTTAGCTTCCGAGATCAGACGAGATCAGGCGTGTTCAGGGTGGTATGGCCGTAGGCTGCTGAGCCGCCCCTTTTTTGCCCTTTTCAGCCCCTTGCAGCTCCTGAACTTTTGGCTGCCCTGTTTAGTTTTTCTGTCAACCGCTTGGCTCTGCTGCATTTTTTTCCTTTTTTTGCCTGGTTCAAAAATTCCAAACATCAGACGAACTAAGAAGGGGGGGGGTGAAATGGTGCTCATTCCTTCCATCTTCCCCTGCTCATGGGGGGGAAAATCTCACATCCCTGGAGCAGCCTCCGCATACCATTCTCCCCCTCCCCGTCACCTCCCCCCCCTCCTTGGCCGGCCCCCAGCTGGGGGGAGGGCTCTATTTCCCTCGCTTCTCCCCCAGGAAGCCTCTTGATACTGGCAGCGGCTCTTATTCCTTATTGCTGGTATTCTCCCCCCCCCATCTGTCTTCTAAAGAGCTGCCGAGGGGAGCTTCAGAGCCTCTGTGGGGGCTCTACTTCTCTGTTCTTTTGCATTAAAACCCCCAAAGGGTCCTTGGGGGAAAAATTTTCCCGGTACTACAATTTCCCCCTGTGTTCAAGATTCCTATGTCAACTGCTTCTAAAAACTCATTGTCAGATAGAGTTTTACAGCTTTTTAAATCCATCATTCCTAAACTTCCCCAAATTCCTCCTTTCTTTTTTACTTAAAAGGCTGGCCTTTTCCTGCTTGCAAACTCACACTGATTTCTTCCCAATCTAGGCCTCTGTCTTCTTTTCTCCACTTCCTTTTTCCTCCTGCCCTCTTGGAGTCTCAACAGCTCTCTTTATCCCTTCTATTATTGCTTTCACTAAAGGGGCTTGATAATATGAGTATTCCCTTTTGGTTAAGGGTTTTTTTGGGTCCCACCCTGGATCAGCTAGAGGGAACTCTGCCTCTCCTCTGGTGCCCTCCCGGCTGGCTTTGCCCCTTTCCTTTATGTTGGATTTTTTCTCCTCCACTCCTCAGTAGTAAACAAGGTTCAAAAGCAACTATTGACAATCCTGCCAGTTAAAACATGTGAGGCCATGATTCTGGAGCAAAGTTCTATTATTTCTTGTGGCTTTTCCATATAAGTTGCATAGTGTGTCTTCCAATTTAGTAGGTCTGACATGGTGAAGGGTGTATTTGATAACTCTGAACTCACTGGTAGCCCCCTGACTGTTTAGCATCAACTACCGGCTGATCTGTCTGAGTGGGGGCCCCTACCTCTTCTTCCCCCTGTCCCCTCCTCTTCTTCCTCTCCACTCCCTTTTTACTCTGGGGTTTGGGGAGGGGGTCTGTCCTGTGGTCTCTTTGGCCTTTTTGCTTTCACCTTGGGCCCATTTCTAAATTGAAGGCATCTGTGGGGCTTAGGGGATTTTATTTCTCTTTCCCCCGCTGGTAATATGGGATGTAGGCTTTTCAAAGTTCCTGATTCTTGGGGAACCTGCATATTGGTCACTGAAGGGGGAGGAGGTACCCGGGGGGGGTTTTTTTTTCGACAGACTGTTGATTGATGGGGATTCGTTAGCTTCCCAATAATACCTTCACCCCTGGGGTCATTGTGTTGGCTGGTTCACTGGTAGCAGCCCCCCAGTGCCTCTGTTCTTTTTCATAGGTGGAGGTCCAGTGGCTTGTACCACCATAGGGGCCACTTGGACTTCTGCTGCTGGCACTGTTGGGAAACCCCTTCTGCCTGTGCCTCCTGGTTGTAAATTGCTGGAACATAAGGCAGGGCTGTTATTAAATTCTTTTGGTTCCTCAGGGGAACTATTTAAACTTTGGGACCTCTTCCAAATTTCTTCTGAGTCTTGTCCACCACTGCATACACAGCCTTAAGTGATGGTGAATGGATGGGAATTTGCAAACTGACAGCTCATTAAATATTAGTGAAGTCTCCTTTCTCCCTTTTTTGAGACATGAGAGAATTTTCCCGGAAACCAGTTCGCTTCTATCATTAAAAGGGGAGAAGCTGCCTGTCCCCCCCCCTTTCAGTGTTACGGTCTCCAGGCTGTCAGGTTTGTTTTTTTTTTTCTTTTTTTTCTTTCAACAGGGAGGGGTGAGGGGGAATTCCTGGTGATGCAGAGTTCCTTTTTTTTTTTTTTCCCCCCTTTCCTTTTAGATGCAGCCACCATTTATAAGAGCTAGCCTTTCCTTGGCCCTTTCCCCGAAACCCTTTAACTGCTAATTGCCGGCCCTTAAATTTTCCGCCTTACTTTCTGTCAGGCTGAGAGTTGCTCCCCCTGCCTTTAGCATGGGACAAAGGGATTCCTTTCCCGTTAATTTTTAGCATTTGACATAGTAATAGCTCTCTGAAGCCCTTTGGATTGAAACTCCCCCCTGCCTGAATTGCAACATCCCGGGTTTTTCCTACACTTAGAGAAAACAATGAGATTCTGCATTGCTTCCTCACTATTTCTCATTAACCCCTGAGGTTTTTGCACTGACTTCATTTCTGCCATTTCCCCGCCCTGGCTGAGTTAACTTCTGGCTTAAAACAACAGAGAGCCCAAGGAGGGGGGGGCTTCGGAAATGGCTTCAAACGCAGAAAAACAATGAGAGGAAACAAACCATTTTTTTTTACACTACAGCGGCAATGGGAAGTTTCCCCCTGAATCCTCCTTTAAATTCTTTAACATACAGCCCAGAGGCTCTGCCGGGGTTTTCCCCCACCCATTTCCTCCCAAGTTCCCCGACAAGACACAATGGGGGGTGGGATTGACGCACGGGTGAAGGGGGTCCCGTGCACCCACACAAAGGGGTTTTGACTCCAGTCACTCTAATGTCGACCTAGCCACCTGGACGATCAACAGCATGGATGTAGGAAGTGCGGCATTCATTTTAAATCAGACATTTTTTCATTCAGACAAACAACCTCCCATCAGGCCCATTAAACCACAACTGAGACGTCTCATTTATTATTCCGCCATCCAAAAGTTTTGGGGTTTCTCTCTCCACTGCTGAGAGGGGGTTTTTGGCCGGGGAAATCAGGGGGTGATGCCCCTTCCCCCCCCCAAACATGAGGGGGGTTTCTCACCCGAGGGCCATGGGAGGCTTGGTTTCCAACTGTAACCCGGGGCCGTTGACTGGATCGCTGTCGCCAGAGATGCCACCACTCCCCCCAAACCCAAAACCCCTTCGACAAAAAGGGCGAGGGCGCCCTGGGTTTTGTCAAGGGGGGGCCGCAATCCCCGACGTCCAAACGTCCATAAGGGGGACAAATGGGCCCCCTTTCCCCCTTTCCCGGCCAATGCACCAGAAATGTTGTGGCCAGGAAAGAGACGAAGACCCCGGTTTTTCCCCGGGAAAAATAAAAAGCCATTTTATTGTTTAACAATTCACTTGCGCAAGGACAACAAATTTCTGGGATAACTGTTGTCCTTGCGCAAGGAAGTTCTAAAAGGCTTTAATTTTTCCTGGAAATTTTCTTCGTCTTTTCTGGCCAAACCCGAAAAAAGTGCTTTTTTACATCCTTAATCTGGGACCCCTACTCCTGTTGATGCAGCAGTGTGGCTGCATCACACTGTTGACTCAAGGCTTTAAATTTTGTTCTTCTAAAACTGATAAATCTTTTTAACAATTACACTAAAAAACCTCCCATCCACTTTTTTAAAATTTAAACCATCATAATTATCAGTCTTATTTTCTATATGTTGCATGTAAAATAACTGTGAGGAAAAAATTTTCACAATTTCAATAAAAAGTACTTCTTCAGAAAGCAACCACTGGATCTGCAAATTTTTGCGACTGCAGAGCATTACATCCTATAGCTAAAATGGCAGCAGCATGCTCACAGACACACTGAAATGTTGATATGCACAATACGACCATTAAATAGTATGGGATGTGAGTATTCATAATTTTTCTCATTTGTGGGGAGTCCTAGAATGGAATCCCTGGAGCTGTAGAGGATCCACTGTACACGCACTTTTCAAGGCAGCATTCTTGCTTTGGGATTCATCCCCCTCTAAGGACCAGAGAAAAAGATTAAAGCCATGCAAACTGAAAACCCTAAAGTAGTGTATAGTGTACTAGGACATCTGTAAATGTGTGTGTGTGTGTGTATGTATATATATATTTGTGTGTGTGTGTGTGTGTGTGTGTGTTTGTTGAAAAGTTAATATAGGAAGTCAGCATTGCCTATCATCCTCTTTCAGTGCGTACACATAGTACTTTGAGGTTGTTACACAAGACCCCTGCATCCTGGGATATTGCAAGAGCCTAGCCCATATCTCTGTTTTTATTTCTAAATTCTCAGAATATGGGAAGCTGGGCAACCATAAATTTGGAGCAGGACCTTAGATCATCTCAAAACTCAGATATAATGACTGTTTAAAGTAGTTCTGTCTTTTTATGGCTGATCTGAATTCAGAAAAAAAAATTTACAAATATGAAAATACATCCAGCCCTCCACATTTGCTGGTTTCAGTTTTGCTGATTTGATTATTCATGGATTATTTTCGGTCACTTTTGCTGCCTTCCTAATGCCATTGTTAATAGGGACTGCAAGCCTCATGAGACTGAGAAACTAACAAAGCTTGTAAGTCCCTCTTAAAAATGGTGGGGGGCAGCAGTGGAGGTGGTCGTGAGCCCCACCAGCCCCCCACTTCTGCCTTGTGAAGGAACCCTGATGCCTCAAAGGAATCCACAGTGGGCTGAATATGATGATCAAACTTTTTCATGTGTTAAATATGGTTTGGGAGATCCTAGAAGTATTCATAGGCCTTTTCCTCATGTGGGAAAGGAACCGCGCAAAAACAGGACTCACCGGACTTCTTCAGTGTCCGGGCGATTCCATCGGGATGAGGAGCAGTGTGAGCTCGTTGCTCTGTACTGCTCCAGTGTCCAAAATGGCAGCTTCCAGTTGGTGGAGGCTCTCCACCAACCGACGAAGCTCGCCAGCCTAAAGCCCGCCCCCGGCAGATCTGCAGGCATGCATTAGCGCGCACCTGCAAATCTGCACCGGAGCGTGGCGACGGAGCAACACGGAGTCGCACGCTCTGTGCTTTTTAAAAACCTCTAAAAAGAGGTTTTTACCCAGAACCTAAAAGAGAATTCTCAGAACCTAAAAGAGGATTATTATAAACTTTTTCACAGATGGTACATGACACCAGAAAAACTAAAGAAAATATATAATACTGGGACAGGGCAATGTTGGAAGTGTCAGGAAAATGCTGGAACGTTATTTCATATGTGGTGGTCATGTCCTAAAGCAAAAAAGTACTGGAGTGAAATTCATAAGATGGTATGTGCAATATTGAAGGTTCAACTTGATAAGACACCAGAACTGTACTTGTTAAATATGACACATACGTTAGACAGAACTCAAGTAAAGAAATATTGGAGAATAATACTGTATATGATTACAACAGCCCGTATTGAATATGAAACATCATACCGTGGCACACTGCCAATTTCTCTATGAAAGTGCGAAAATCCTGCATTTTAGCTAGTAAAAAAAGGATGTAGGGAACTTTGTGCCTCATTTGAAGGACATCCAAGCTCCCAGAATCCTCCTAAAAGAATGAGTCTTTTAAAAACAAGGCAAACACCCTCCAAAATGCACTTTTTCTAGATCTTTCTTCCTGTAGCTGAAAAAGTTGCTAGAGGTGGTTGATTCTGAGCTGAGAATGGTCAAAAGGAAAAGAGTTGAGCACACTCCCATCACACACACTTTCTCAATATGCCTGGTCTACTTTGGCTTTGGTAGAAAGTGTAATTCGGCAGAACAGAATTCTTAAGAAGACATTCTTTGCACAGAATATTTTGAACTTTGCTAAACACATCCTTCATCCTCAATCACTAAAGTATTCATTAAAATTCCATGACATCACAGTATTGTTATATTTTCCCTTTCTCTTCAAATTCTGTATTATTCTTATCCTGCTCAGTGACTTGTTAATGCTTCCTGGTTGAAATTGCCTTATCTCTTTTTGTCTTTTGAGCAGACAGCCTGGCACAAATTTTGTGTGTTTGTAAAAATCTAGGATTTGAGAAAACATTCTGTGTACACACAGCTTACTTCTTAAACCTCCCTGGAAGTGAAATAAGGTCTTGAACATGTTCAGGTGCCAAGCAAACAGACTTTTCCATGAGACCAGTTGGACACATGTGGAAAAGTTGTGCTTGGAAATAAGCAGTCAAAACTATTCACAGTAAATAGAAAGAACAAAATTACATCAATTCCTTTTCAACGTAGGAAAGTTAGCTATACATTCGGAGTAGAGAGAAGATGGGTGTGAGAGAGGCAGGAAGTTCACCATCCTGGGAATATCAGCTGGTATACAGAGAAGACAAGGTAAAGAGAGGAAAAACTTAGGTGGCCCAAACTGTGTCTAGCACTAGTGCAAATGATCTTTAATGCCAGAGTTGTTGTACTCCATTTCCAATGATATCTCTGCCTCTGTTGACCCCCTCTCCCTTTGCAAGAACACTAGGTTGTTGTTTTTTAACTTGCAAAGGAAAGAAGGTGGGAGGCTAGGC
>CAOKZL010003318.1:0-106389 GCA_948472985.1 Iguana delicatissima | reverse complement strand
AAAATGGCTTTCTGTCAGGTAGATCATTGAAAAATAATATAAGAACAGTACTAAATATTATAGAATATTTCCATAGGCATAATGAAAAGAAACTAGCATTGTGTTTTTTAGACGCGGAAAAAGCTTTCGATAGGGTTAATTGGAGTTTTTTAGAACAAACGGTTAAAAGTATAAATTTGGGCTCCTGTTTCATAGAGTGGGTAACGGCTATTTATGATAATCAAAAGGCTAAGATTATAATAAATGGTGAAACATCACAATTTATAAGCATAAGTAGGGGTGTTCGACAGGGATGTCCCTTGGTTCCTTTATTATTTATATTAGTATTAGAATTTTTTAATAATAAGATAAGGGAAGAATCACAAATTAAAGGAGTTAAAATTAAAAAAGATGAGTATAAGCTTAGCGCATATGCAGATGATTTAGTGATTATATTGGAGGATCCTAATAATGGTATTGCTATGTTAATGAACAAATTAAAGGAATTTGGTATATTGTCGGGTTATAAAATTAATATAGAAAAGACTAAAATGATTGTCAAAAATCTTCAAGGGCAAGAAGAACAAAATTTAAAGGAAAAATCTGGATTTGAGATAGCCAAGATGGTAAGGTATTTAGGAATTAACATTACGAAGAATAGTGTAGACTTATTTGATAATAATTATAAAAAGCTGTGGTTAGAAATAAGGGATGATCTTAAAAGATGGCAAGAATTAGAATTATCTTTAATGGGTAGAATAGCTGCAATTAAAATGAATCTATTGCCGAAAATTAATTTCCTATTTCAGAATCTTCCTATACTTATTAATGAAAAACCTTTTAAAGAATGGAGTCGAGATTTAAGGAAATTTGTGTGGAAGGGTAAACGACCAAGAATTAAATTAAAAGTATTAAAAGATAACAAAGAAAGAGGTGGTTTTGGATTACCCAATCTTAAATTGTATTATCATGCAAATTGTTTACACTGGGTGACGGAGTGGATAACATTGAGGAACACTAGGCTGTTGAATCTAGAGGGAGAAGGTTTGTATTTCGGTTGGCACGCATATGTTTGGTATGGAAAAGCGTTGATAGATAAAGAATTTAGATCACATTTTTTAAGGAAAGCTTTATTGACGGTATGGCAAAAATATAAAAGGAAATTGTATTTAAAAATTCCACTCTGGGTCTCGGTGCATGAGGCCTTCTATAGGAGGGAGATTCCTAGGAGTGATTATTGGATAACATATAAGGATATGTTGCATATACATAGGGGAATTATTACATTTAAATCTAAAGAGGAACTTTCTGTGCAGGGATGGTCTACGCACTGACTTTTATTTATGCAGTTAGTGGATAGATTTAAAAAAGACAGAACAGAGGGATTTGAGATTCATGAAAGGGAATTTGATAAAATTTTAAAATCCAATGTTAAACATAAAATTAGTTTATTATATAGTATTTTGTTAGAATTGGAAAATGAAACAGAAGTAATTAAGCACACTATGGTAAAATGGGCCCAGAATCTGAATAGTGAAATTACCATTGATCAGTGGGAAAAGTCATGGGCAGACACTTGGCAATTAATAAAACCCTCTAGTTTGAGGGAGAATTATTGTAAGATGCTGCACAGGTGGTATGTTACCCCTGTTCAGATCGCGAAGATGCAGAAATCTTCAAATGACACCCATTGGAAGTGTGAATAGAAAGGTTCATTTTTTCATATATGGTGGAATTGTGATAGTGTGAAAAACTTTTGGGTTGGGATACATGAGAAAGTGCAGGAGACTTTAAAAATAAAATTTCATTTATCCCCAAAAATTTATTTGCTTAATATTTTGGAAGAGTTACAGATAGATAAATCTGTTGAAAAACCCGCCAGGGGCATTACCATCAATAGGAAAAACATCACAGCCAACACGAGGCAGCAGGCTAACAGTCTTTATTGCGGGCAATAGATCAAGTAGCAGACTATTAAGTTACAGCGCAGCGAGCCATCTCCTCGTCCAGAGCAGAAAGGAACAGGGAACAAGAAAAAGGCACAGCCTGTTCAAAAGCCGTGTTTTTAAGTATACATATTCAATAACAAGGCGTTCCCTTAACCATAACAATGTTGCGGCTACACGCAGCAGAAGACCTTGAATACGTTTAGGTTTCACATGGGCAGCTAGACTAAACAACTACAAGCAGCTTTGCGTTCTCACCCTCTAGTGGTGGGAAAATATGAAGCCAGGAGTAACAACAGGTCCCATCATGCTTCTCAACCTGTGACACTCCCCTACTCCTTGCGAAATATTTTCAGCTACCTTGCTTTGGAGACTCCATCAACCCCAGTTTGCTAACGTGCTGACCAAATGCATTAGCAGGAAGTGGCTTGGTAAACACATCAGCCACGTTTTCTTCTGAAGACACATAGGTAAGGGACACTTTTCCTTCTTGTACATATTGTTTCACATTGTGAAATTTGATGTCAATGTGTTTTGATCGTGAAGACACCCGGTCAGACACTGCCATTTGAATGCAGGCTTGTGAATCACAACATATTTGTATTGGTAATGGCACAGACACATGCAGGTCTTGTAGCAACTGCAAGAACCAAACCAACTCAGTACAGAGCGCAGATAGGCTCACAAACTCTGCCTCTGCAGTTGATAAAGCAAGACAAGACTGTTTTTTAGCCTTCCAGTCGATTGCTACACCACTGAATTTGACAAGAAAACCAGTTGTGCTTTTGCGGTCCACAGTATCCTCAGCGAAATCACTGTCTGATGAACAGACAAGGTTTGGCATCTGATCAGGACAAATGCTTAGACAATAATCAAGGGAACCCTTTAGGTACCTGAGTACCCTTTTCACACCCTGCCAATGATACTGGGTTGGCTTAGCACACGCTCTGCCCAGAATGTTGACACTTAAAGCAATATCAGGCCGGCTAGTACCAGCTAAGTACAAAAGGCTCCCAATGACAGACTGATATAGGTGTATATCAGGAAATAATTCCTCACAGGTATTTTTTAAAAAACCTGGCACCATTGGAGTTTGTACCGGTTTGCAGTCAGACATTTGACACAATTCTAACAATTTTACAATCTTTTGTTTCTGACACAGCAGAATACCTTTTTCAGTTCTCTGTACTTCAATTCCAAGAAAGCTCTGTACTGGGCCTAGGTTTTTCACCTGAAACCTTTTCCCAGCTCTTTCTCAAACACTTGCACTTGTTTTTGTGTAGCACTGACCAAGCATAGATCATCCACATATGCAAGGAGAATTTCCAAACTCTCCCCTTTCCCTCGAACATATACACAGGGATCAGCAAGGCTTTGTATGAACCCACACCCTTGCAGGGCATTATGTAAACAAACATTCCAACACTTGGCAGATTGCCGTAATCCGTAAAGCGCTTTCCTCAAAAACCAAACTTGGTTTTCTCTCCCCTCTACTACAAACCCATCAGGCTGAAGCATGTACACTTTTTCCTCTAAATCAGCATTAAGATAAGCAGTAGAGATGTCAAAGTGAGTAATAACAGCTTTTCTCTGAGCTGCTATGGCAAACACCAATCTGATGGACTGGGCTTTCACAGTCGGGGAGTAAATCTGATCCAGATCACTGGTATCTTGCAAGAACCCGCGTGCCACTAGGCGCGCTTTATATTTCACATGCCCATCAGCAGTGGGTTTCAACTTGTAGACCCATTTGCTGTCAATTGGCTTCACACCCTTGGGCAAATTACAAAGAGAATACACATCATGCTGAATAATGGAATCCATTTCACTCTGCATTGCATCCCACCAGGGTTCTGCCTGTTGCTCAGGCATTTCCACAACATCAGCAAAGCACTGAGGCTCACAGTTTACAGCGCACACACGAACTGCGAGAGACTCAGGAAAAACGTTTAGGTGGAATGCCTTTCGTTTTCTTTTGAGACCGTCTGGGGATGGGACGATCCTGCAAAGGTTCGTCCCTGTCCTCAGCACTGCGAGACCTTTTCACTGAGCCCTCGCGTTCTCTCTCCCCTGTGCAAGACCTTCGCACATCACTTACAGCTCTTCTCCTCCACGCGCCTCTCTCCTCTTCTGTTTCAACCCTTGAGGAACTGGGAGCGGAGGCTGGGAGTGGAGCAGAGACTGAAGGCTGCAGTGGCTGAGAAACTGGCAGGCCAGCCACAGGGAGAAATACTTCAGATGCTGCCTGAACACGCGACCAATTAGCATGTTCCTCAAAAGAGGCATTCCTAGACACCACACAGGAATTGCCACCAGCGTAAAAACGATACCCCTTGCAGTTGGGCTCATAGCCAACAAAACGCATACGCTGGGCCTTAGGCTCCCCCTTCCTTCTTTGCCCCTTGGGGATGTGCACCCAAGCAAAACTCCCAAAGACTCTCAGATGTGCAATGGAAGGTTGTTTACCAAACAAACACTCATAGGGAGTAGTATTAACCACAGAACTCCACAGCCTGTTGTGTATGTAACAGGCAGTCAGAATTGCCTCACCCCAAAAACTCAGAGGCAGATCTGCATCAAGCAGCAAACTATGCATTCGAGTCTGCAGAACTCCTGCATTCCGCTCCGCCACTCCATTCTGATGAGGAGAATAACCGGCAGTCGCCCTGTGCACTATACCCTGTTTTTTGATCCATTGTTGCAAGTCCTCCGACAGGAATTCCATTCCTCTGTCGGTTTGAAGCTTTTGCAGGGAATAACCAAATTGCCTTTCAACCAAGGAACACCAGTTCTTGAGAACTTGACACACATCAGACTTTTGTTTCAACAAATAGCAGAAAATGAACCTGCTAAAATCGTCTACGAGAATGACGAAATATCTAGCTCCCCCTAGGGAAGGTTTACTCATAGGACCCACAATATCACAGTGTACCAACTGAAATGGGGCGGTTGGTACACGAAACTAACTCTCGGTGCTGGGAGTTGTTTAGATTTAACTTGCTTGCAAATAGCACAGTCAAGAAAGACATTACAAGGCTTCAAAGTACACCCTTTACAACAACCAGCAAGCCTCTTTAACACAGGAAAGCTTGCATGCGCTGCGCGCCGGTGGAGGAGATGAAGGCACTCATCATGTTGTGGGACATTGCCATACACATTACACACAGTGTGTCGTGGCTCAAGAAAGAACAGCCTCCCTTCTCGTGTAGCCACAGCACATACCACCCCATCTTTGAGGATTTTACCTTGCTTCCCATAGAACTCAACCTTGAACCCTGACTCTGTTAGTTGCCCCACAGAAAGCAAACAGAAATCAAGAGAGGGAACAAACAAAACATTTTCCAAACCCATGTCAAGGGCAGGGACAAAAGCTACACCTTCGCCACAAACTTTAGCCTTTGTCCCATCAGCTAATGTCACAGAGGAAACACTGGCAGAATCCAAACAGTCAAATAAATCTTCAGAATTGACCAGGTGCTGGGAACAGCTGCTGTCTAGAAGCCAAACGGAATCACCTGCCTCCTCAGAGCCTGAAACAGCATCTCCCAGGGCAACAGCAACTCTCAGCCGTCCTCTGGCCCGACCTCCTCTGCCTCCTCTGCCACGGCCCCTGGCACCGGCGCCTGTGAAGCTTTGCTCCCCTTGCTTCAGGAGCGGGCAATCACGCTTCAGATGAGAAGCAGACCCACAGCGAAAGCACTTTCGCACAGCATGGGCTCTCACCAGCCCCTCCTGCCTCGCCTCAGCAGCCGGAGAACTTTTTCTCCCAGCACAGGCCTCTGCAGCTGGAGCCGGCTGTGTGGGAGTCTCTGCATTCCTTGCGCGCTTTTCCTCTTCTTCCAGCAGACGAGCAGAAACCAAAGGAACGGTTAACTCCCTCTCTGGCATGGATTGAAGAGAGGACACCACCAGAGTCCAGGAACTATCAAGAGAATTCAAGATGCAAAATACCTTGTCACTTTCAGGCAACACTTTGCCTCTCTCCCGAAGTGACGAAAACAGCTCCAACATCTCAGCCAAATGCTGCCTCACCGGGACACCGGGGGCCAGTTTCATCCCATACAAACGGGCGCACAGGGCGTACTTGGCGGCCGCTGATTGACTCAAAAACAACTCCCGCAGCCTCGCCCAGGCTTCTCGAGGGGTGGCAAGATCCCTGATATGCGTGAGCTGGTCATCCTCCACAGCCAGAAAGAGGACAGACATGGCACGCCTCGTTGCCGCTGCTATCTCCGCAGCAGTCCCCTGCAGAGTCGGGGGAACTGTGAAAGCACCCCACAGCCCCTCAGCTTGCAAATACTTTTCCATGCGAGCTGACCATGCCAAGTAATTAGTTGCATTTAGCTTAACGAGAGGCAGGCCCCCAGGCACCACATGAGCCATCGTAAAAACACCTCAAAAAACACCTCTCAAAACCATCCTCTGCGACCATGTTGAAAAACCCGCCAGGGGCATTACCATCAATAGGAAAAACATCACAGCCAACACGAGGCAGCAGGCTAACAGTCTTTATTGCGGGCAATAGATCAAGTAGCAGACTATTAAGTTACAGCGCAGCGAGCCATCTCCTCGTCCAGAGCAGAAAGGAACAGGGAACAAGAAAAAGGCACAGCCTGTTCAAAAGCCGTGTTTTTAAGTATACATATTCAATAACAAGGCGTTCCCTTAACCATAACAATGTTGCGGCTACACGCAGCAGAAGACCTTGAATACGTTTAGGTTTCACATGGGCAGCTAGACTAAACAACTACAAGCAGCTTTGCGTTCTCACCCTCTAGTGGTGGGAAAATATGAAGCCAGGAGTAACAACAGGTCCCATCATGCTTCTCAACCTGTGACACTCCCCTACTCCTTGCGAAATATTTTCAGCTACCTTGCTTTGGAGACTCCATCAACCCCAGTTTGCTAACGTGCTGACCAAATGCATTAGCAGGAAGTGGCTTGGTAAACACATCAGCCACGTTTTCTTCTGAAGACACATAGGTAAGGGACACTTTTCCTTCTTGTACATATTGTTTCACATTGTGAAATTTGATGTCAATGTGTTTTGATCGTGAAGACACCCGGTCAGACACTGCCATTTGAATGCAGGCTTGTGAATCACAACATATTTGTATTGGTAATGGCACAGACACATGCAGGTCTTGTAGCAACTGCAAGAACCAAACCAACTCAGTACAGAGCGCAGATAGGCTCACAAACTCTGCCTCTGCAGCTGATAAAGCAAGACAAGACTGTTTTTTAGCCTTCCAGTCGATTGCTACACCACTGAATTTGACAAGAAAACCAGTTGTGCTTTTGCGGTCCACAGTATCCTCAGCGAAATCACTGTCTGATGAACAGACAAGGTTTGGCATCTGATCAGGACAAATGCTTAGACAATAATCAAGGGAACCCTTTAGGTACCTGAGTACCCTTTTCACACCCTGCCAATGATACTGGGTTGGCTTAGCACACGCTCTGCCCAGAATGTTGACACTTAAAGCAATATCAGGCCGGCTAGTACCAGCTAAGTACAAAAGGCTCCCAATGACAGACTGATATAGGTGTATATCAGGAAATAATTCCTCACAGGTATTTTTTAAAAAACCTGGCACCATTGGAGTTTGTACCGGTTTGCAGTCAGACATTTGACACAATTCTAACAATTTTACAATCTTTTGTTTCTGACACAGCAGAATACCTTTTTCAGTTCTCTGTACTTCAATTCCAAGAAAGCTCTGTACTGGGCCTAGGTTTTTCACCTGAAACCTTTTCCCCAGCTCTTTCTCAAACACTTGCACTTGTTTTTGTGTAGCACTGACCAAGCATAGATCATCCACATATGCAAGGAGAATTTCCAAACTCTCCCCTTTCCCTCGAACATATACACAGGGATCAGCAAGGCTTTGTATGAACCCACACCCTTGCAGGGCATTATGTAAACAAACATTCCAACACTTGGCAGATTGCCGTAATCCGTAAAGCGCTTTCCTCAAAAACCAAACTTGGTTTTCTCTCCCCTCTACTACAAACCCATCAGGCTGAAGCATGTACACTTTTTCCTCTAAATCAGCATTAAGATAAGCAGTAGAGATGTCAAAGTGAGTAATAACAGCTTTTCTCTGAGCTGCTATGGCAAACACCAATCTGATGGACTGGGCTTTCACAGTCGGGGAGTAAATCTGATCCAGATCACTGGTATCTTGCAAGAACCCGCGTGCCACTAGGCGCGCTTTATATTTCACATGCCCATCAGCAGTGGGTTTCAACTTGTAGACCCATTTGCTGTCAATTGGCTTCACACCCTTGGGCAAATTACAAAGAGAATACACATCATGCTGAATAATGGAATCCATTTCACTCTGCATTGCATCCCACCAGGGTTCTGCCTGTTGCTCAGGCATTTCCACAACATCAGCAAAGCACTGAGGCTCACAGTTTACAGCGCACACACGAACTGCGAGAGACTCAGGGGAAAAACGTTTAGGTGGAATGCCTTTCGTTTTTCTTTGAGACCGTCTGGGGATGGGACGATCCTGCAAAGGTTCGTCCCTGTCCTCAGCACTGCGAGACCTTTTCACTGAGCCCTCGCGTTCTCTCTCCCCTGTGCAAGACCTTCGCACATCACTTACAGCTCTTCTCCTCCACGCGCCTCTCTCCTCTTCTGTTTCAACCCTTGAGGAACTGGGAGCGGAGGCTGGGAGTGGAGCAGAGACTGAAGGCTGCAGTGGCTGAGAAACTGGCAGGCCAGCCACAGGGAGAAATACTTCAGATGCTGCCTGAACACGCGACCAATTAGCATGTTCCTCAAAAGAGGCATTCCTAGACACCACACAGGAATTGCCACCAGCGTAAAAACGATACCCCTTGCAGTTGGGCTCATAGCCAACAAAACGCATACGCTGGGCCTTAGGCTCCCCCTTCCTTCTTTGCCCCTTGGGGATGTGCACCCAAGCAAAACTCCCAAAGACTCTCAGATGTGCAATGGAAGGTTGTTTACCAAACAAACACTCATAGGGAGTAGTATTAACCACAGAACTCCACAGCCTGTTGTGTATGTAACAGGCAGTCAGAATTGCCTCACCCCAAAAACTCAGAGGCAGATCTGCATCAAGCAGCAAACTATGCATTCGAGTCTGCAGAACTCCTGCATTCCGCTCCGCCACTCCATTCTGATGAGGAGAATAACCGGCAGTCGCCCTGTGCACTATACCCTGTTTTTTGATCCATTGTTGCAAGTCCTCCGACAGGAATTCCATTCCTCTGTCGGTTTGAAGCTTTTGCAGGGAATAACCAAATTGCCTTTCAACCAAGGAACACCAGTTCTTGAGAACTTGACACACATCAGACTTTTGTTTCAACAAATAGCAGAAAATGAACCTGCTAAAATCGTCTACGAGAATGACGAAATATCTAGCTCCCCCTAGGGAAGGTTTACTCATAGGACCCACAATATCACAGTGTACCAACTGAAATGGGGCGGTTGGTACACGAAAACTAACTCTCGGTGCTGGGAGTTGTTTAGATTTAACTTGCTTGCAAATAGCACAGTCAAGAAAGACATTACAAGGCTTCAAAGTACACCCTTTACAACAACCAGCAAGCCTCTTTAACACAGGAAAGCTTGCATGCGCTGCGCGCCGGTGGAGGAGATGAAGGCACTCATCATGTTGTGGGACATTGCCATACACATTACACACAGTGTGTCGTGGCTCAAGAAAGAACAGCCTCCCTTCTCGTGTAGCCACAGCACATACCACCCCATCTTTGAGGATTTTACCTTGCTTCCCATAGAACTCAACCTTGAACCCTGACTCTGTTAGTTGCCCCACAGAAAGCAAACAGAAATCAAGAGAGGGAACAAACAAAACATTTTCCAAACCCATGTCAAGGGCAGGGACAAAAGCTACACCTTCGCCACAAACTTTAGCCTTTGTCCCATCAGCTAATGTCACAGAGGAAACACTGGCAGAATCCAAACAGTCAAATAAATCTTCAGAATTGACCAGGTGCTGGGAACAGCTGCTGTCTAGAAGCCAAACGGAATCACCTGCCTCCTCAGAGCCTGAAACAGCATCTCCCAGGGCAACAGCAACTCTCAGCCGTCCTCTGGCCCGACCTCCTCTGCCTCCTCTGCCACGGCCCCTGGCACCGGCGCCTGTGAAGCTTTGCTCCCCTTGCTTCAGGAGCGGGCAATCACGCTTCAGATGAGAAGCAGACCCACAGCGAAAGCACTTTCGCACAGCATGGGCTCTCACCAGCCCCTCCTGCCTCGCCTCAGCAGCCGGAGAACTTTTTCTCCCAGCACAGGCCTCTGCAGCTGGAGCCGGCTGTGTGGGAGTCTCTGCATTCCTTGCGCGCTTTTCCTCTTCTTCCAGCAGACGAGCAGAAACCAAAGGAACGGTTAACTCCCTCTCTGGCATGGATTGAAGAGAGGACACCACCAGAGTCCAGGAACTATCAAGAGAATTCAAGATGCAAAATACCTTGTCACTTTCAGGCAACACTTTGCCTCTCTCCCGAAGTGACGAAAACAGCTCCAACATCTCAGCCAAATGCTGCCTCACCGGGACACCGGGGCCAGTTTCATCCCATACAAACGGGCGCACAGGGCGTACTTGGCGGCCGCTGATTGACTCAAAAACAACTCCCGCAGCCTCGCCCAGGCTTCTCGAGGGGTGGCAAGATCCCTGATATGCGTGAGCTGGTCATCCTCCACAGCCAGAAAGAGGACAGACATGGCACGCCTCGTTGCCGCTGCTATCTCCGCAGCAGTCCCCTGCAGAGTCGGGGGAACTGTGAAAGCACCCCACAGCCCCTCAGCTTGCAAATACTTTTCCATGCGAGCTGACCATGCCAAGTAATTAGTTGCATTTAGCTTAACGAGAGGCAGGCCCCCAGGCACCACATGAGCCATCGTAAAAACACCTCAAAAAACACCTCTCAAAACCATCCTCTGCGACCATGTTGAAAAACCCGCCAGGGGCATTACCATCAATAGGAAAAACATCACAGCCAACACGAGGCAGCAGGCTAACAGTCTTTATTGCGGGCAATAGATCAAGTAGCAGACTATTAAGTTACAGCGCAGCGAGCCATCTCCTCGTCCAGAGCAGAAAGGAACAGGGAACAAGAAAAAGGCACAGCCTGTTCAAAAGCCGTGTTTTTAAGTATACATATTCAATAACAAGGCGTTCCCTTAACCATAACAATGTTGCGGCTACACGCAGCAGAAGACCTTGAATACGTTTAGGTTTCACATGGGCAGCTAGACTAAACAACTACAAGCAGCTTTGCGTTCTCACCCTCTAGTGGTGGGAAAATATGAAGCCAGGAGTAACAACAGGTCCCATCATGCTTCTCAACCTGTGACAAAATCAAAAAAGAAAATTGCTCTTTATATGATTACAGTGGCTAGATTATGTTATGCACAAAGGTGGAAACAGAAGCATCCCCCAAGTTACGAAGATTGGTTTTTAAAATTATTAGATATAGTGGAGGCGGATATTACAGTTGAGTCTTTAAGGGATAGAAGGAAAAGAGAAATTTTTGATGATTGGAAATTATTGTCCCCGATGTGTGAAGAATTTGTAGGGAAAAAGGGAATAGTTTTTTTGGAATAGTTTTGGTAAGAGCGGCATTTAGAGGACAAGTTTTCGAATATATATGTATGGATTAAATTTGTGTCCTAAAATGAGGAATGACTAAGTGATACGAGACTGTATTATATTATGAAATAACAGGAAGGCGTGTGATAAAGAAGCTATTTATTTGGTATAGTTAAGGTTAAATAGTCGGCATTAATATTATTTTGTAATTGTAAACTGACTGTTTCTTTTTATGTATAGATATAATTAATTTATTCAATTATTAGAAGACATTAATAGATAAAGAAGCATATGTTATTAGGTTTCAGCAGGGGGGAGGGGGATAGAAGGGGTAAAAGGATTGAGGTGGTAAAGGGAGGGGGGAGGTTTTTAGTAGAGGTATAAGTATAGGCACTGGGAGGATTACATATATACTGTTTAGATGTTATTGTTGAAGTACGTTTCACGTATGTATCATGTAAGTATTTTTTAACTAAGAAGCTATTAGTTTGTATATAGGTTGGTACGTGCGTTTGTAATATGTATTTAGTCAGTATGTACGTAATATATATTTGTGTTCAGTATGTATA
Organism: Iguana delicatissima; assembly: GCA_948472985.1. Classification (NCBI taxonomy): domain Eukaryota; kingdom Metazoa; phylum Chordata; class Lepidosauria; order Squamata; family Iguanidae; genus Iguana; species Iguana delicatissima. The sequence goes on along the minus strand of CAOKZL010003318.1, from coordinate 94,305 downwards.
ATAAAATTATAAAAAAAACAAAAAAACCCCACAGATTAATTTCCTATAGAACCTGAGAGAAACACCACCTATGTACTCTGCCTTTGAAAAAATTCTCCCACAAATTTTGTCAACCAAAAAAAGATTAATAGCACCTCCAGAAACTGCCCACAGGAGGAGTCTAGGGGTGCACTGTTACCATGCTGTACACCCTCACTCCTTTATGTGATTGGCAATAAACGTTATTTAATTGGCGTAAACTCTAAATCATACAGTTATGGATGAAAAGCCATGCTTGCAAAGAGGATTGGGTGAACCTATGCAAACCTAGGTCAGATGGTACCTCAGGGCATGGCCTGGTCATAATCAAGGGATCAGTCAGGAAGCTCTGCTGCTAATGAGCTTGTGATAATCTCCTCAATGACTTAACTTTCAAATACAATAACACTTAAAACTGTCTCAACAGAGCAACTGATGGTCATCAACCTGTTCCCTCTTCCCACCAAAATTCACCTTTGCTTCTTTACCTATCCAGAAATTAAGGAGCTATCGTGATTCTCATCAATGGTTAGTCACCTAATGCTAAGGCCAATGGCCCATTCCAGACCCCATTGTTTGCTCTGCCAGAGAGCCATGAACACCTTCCTTTCAGGGCAGAGAAATTTAAACCCTGGTTCTGAGTCTGGCAACTCGTAGTATACCAGATGTAGGCTGTCACTTTGCTGCTCAGGTTCCCGTTATTGTGCTACCCTTGGACCCTTAGTCTGAGCCGCATCACTTCTTCTCTTCTCTTCAGGGTTAGTAAATATTGCCCATTTAACCCCAGCTTCTTGCTATCCAGTTTTTTCTTCCTGTCCTTCAGTTAGTCCTGTGTGGTTGTGAGACTGCTTGAATCTTGCATGTGTTTGTGCTTTCCCCCCAATAAAACATTATATTAATCTCCAACTGGTGTCTCTGCATTAGTATCAGTATAAAAAGGTGGAAAGAGCTTGTAAGGCTACCCCTTTCTTGCAGGTCTCCCTTTTGAGCTAATAATTCCCCACCATTCCATGGAGGCACTGGCACTGTGGGTGGACCTCTGAGTCACCCTTTTGGCGTAACAGCAGTTGGCCCACTTTGCTCCACTATTGTCTTCTTTTCAACTGATTTAACTAGAAGTGTTAGAATGGACAGCCTATTCCCCCCAGATTTTCCACCAGAAATTGCTCATAGCTCTCCCAAAGGCTTTAGGGTACCTGATCGTCATTTAGAAGGCTAGTAGGTTTTTGTATCATAATATCTCAATGATTCATTGTGAAATCAGAAGATAGAATTGTAAAGATTTCAGACTTTTTATGGATAAACAACCAACATGGTGTTGTGTTTTTGACAGTATCCCCCACTACCAGTGGAAGAATGGTGAAACAAATGATGAAACTTCATTCCATAATTTACCTTTTCTATCATCTGAAGCCAGAAGGACCTGATACTCTAGCATGGCTCTTCCCTGACAAGTCAAGGAGGAGAAAAATAAGCCAGTGTGCTACGGACTGTCAGGTTCAGATATCATAATAAGAAAGACACAAATGCAGGAATTTACTCTTTCTTGCAGCTGGAGCAACTGGGCAGCATCATCAGGATATGACCTCACCTAACCTCCTTCCCAACAAATAAAATATCTATAGAATTCTGGCATGTTTCCTCATGTGAATGTGGTTTTTGATTCTTCTCAGAGTAAGACTTGTGTTGCACCTCTTTCCTCAGGAGTATTCCCATGTTCTTCCCAATACAATTGTAGGACAGTTTCTACCTTAAATCTATCACAATCTGTTAAAGAAGGAGAATGGTTCCTGCAAAGCTAGTTGTACAAAAACATGTAAGAAATTGGTTTATAATCAATTATCCTTATGTGGCTTAAGGTAATGTGGAAGGACAGCAAAGTAAGACAGGATTTTTTTAAAAAAAACATCGGACAACAAAAGCAAACATCCATTTATTACTGCCATGCCATTAATTTTGGGGATCTTGTAAGTCCATGAGAATGCAAACGCTTCAAGATGCACTGCTTTCTTGAACTGCTCTGAGCAACAGAAAAAACATTTCCTAGATTATTAGTACAATAACCTAGAGAGGAGATATTTATTGGTGATACAAAATGAAAAATCTGCCCAGGTCTCTGTGCTTATTGGAAGAATGTCTCTTGAGAGAAGAAAGAATTTGAAATTGGCTTGTTGAATCAATTTGTTCAGCCTCTTGGGGGGTGCTTTCTTTATGAATGTTTTCTCTGTAGCTGTGTTAGTTTGTTAGGGGCAAGTTCAGACAAGATGCTCTGAGGCCCACTTGTGTACTTTCTCACCTTCTTTCTCCTTGATGCAGAAGAATCACACTCCACTTCTGGAAAGTGCAAATGCTGCTGCATTGCTTCTATTTTGCCCAGGCATGCAAACCAACAGACTATTTTGGGACTCATGGTAGGGTCATTTTCACTTCCCACCAGGAAGTCTAAATAGCAGAGGCCCATTCTGTTGCTTGCTTGCCTGCCTGCCTGCCTGCCTGCTTGCTTGCCTGCCTGCCTACCTGCCTGCCTGCCTGCCTGCCTGCCTGCCTGCATTCATTCTTTCTTTCTTTCTTTCTTTCTTTCTTTCTTTCTTTCTTTCTTTCTTTCTTTCTTTCTTTCTTTCTTTCTTTCTTTCTTTCTTTCTTTCTGGTAAAGATGGCATCTTTGTTTCATCTGATCTTTCTTAGAAAGTAAGGATTAAAGAACCATAACAGTCAGACATCACTGGTATTACAAGACCTGCTCGGTTTATATCTTATCTCAGTCCTAATTCATTTCCACTAGAAGCCTGTAGCCCAGGAAAGGGCTGCTGAGTTCCAAGTGATAAGTAAAACTCTTTCTACCCAACATTCCTGGGCATACAACATGGACACACAGAATGTCTTTCTCTTCATTGGCTCTTTAAAATTGACAGATACAGTGCAACAGTTGGAGTATATCAAAGAGTATATTGAAGACTGGATTAAAATCATGATTGGCCCTGGTTTATTACACTGTCATGGCTCCCATATTCCACCTGCAATACTGTACTCACTTGAGATGTCTGAATTTGTACACAGATGTTTAATCCCAGCAACATTTTTTGTTTAAAAATTACGCTATTAGTGTAAGTCAGACAATTGAGACCTTTTGCTCACTTTTTATGACATCAACTTTCTTTCTCTAAGGAAGCAAATGAGAAACTGGAATGATCTGAGGGTATGATAACCTTTATTTTCAGTGAATGCTACAATATCTAAAACTTTTGCGGATGTGATACAAAAGCAAATAATGAGCATGATATAAAAATATGTACAGTGGATAATAGCAGCATCTAGTTTTCTTGTTATGGATGCAATTCTTCACTAAAAATTTTTCTCAAAGGAAGCACTGCATAATCGTAACAATTTTCTTCCTGTTGAGAGAAAGTCTTCAAGAACTATGCAGTTTTCAAAATTTATATGCAATTCGGAACTTATTCTGCCCAAAATTTGCATAGAAAACAACAGAAAATGCTGTTTCTATACAGAAAATGTTGTTTTGCTCAGAAAATTTGCTCAACACCCCTTTGATTCAGCAAATGTTCAGAAGTTTTGATCAGAATAAGACTTAGAGTAGATTGATCATTCCACTGGCATTAAAGTTACCAGCCACCTCTTGATGATGTTGTGATAATGGGGCTTCCCATTATCTAGGCTTATCAAAGGGAGATACTTCCCTCTTCAGGTAAACCAAGGGTTAATGAGGTGTTGGGATTACATCAAGGGTCACAGGGTGAGAGTTGACCAACCAAAAGGAAAGGATCAGCATCACAGGTCACAAGGTGAGAACTGACCAACCAAAAGGAAAAGAGGTGGGCATCTTGGAGATGCTTCCAGATCCTTCCAAGGAGGAAAATATAAAACTGCTGAGGGGCCATGTGGCCAGAGAGAGAGAGAGAGAGAGAGAGAGAGAGAGAGAGAGGAGAGCTGGGCCAGTCGAGCTGGCAGGCATGCCGTGTCTCCTGGACCCCCCTTCTCCTTTAAACCATCTACACCTATAACCTAATTGTGAGTAACTAGAAATAAGTAGTTAGTCACGTTAGGGATGTTGTTATTTTGGGAATTGGCTGATCTTAAGAATGTATCTGTGCTGTTATATCCGTTTTGTAAATTCTTGTAACTAAGTGTACCTGGGAGAGGGGAGTCTCCCAAGTGTGATATTGTTTATTTGCATGCCTTGATTAAACACTTCTATAAACCTCCGTTTCTCTCCATTTCCACGCCAGGTTTGGCACACGCTACATAGGACCTCTCTCACTCAGGGGAAGGGGGAGGTGGAAGATCCTTACGCTTAGAGATTGTGCAGAGTCCTTCCTGTTCTGTCCAAGTGATTCATAATTCAGGGGGGTGGTGGCAGCATACCTGATAACTCTGGGGAGATTGCCAGTCATTCCAAGCGTGGGAGTCAGCTTTGGGAGGCTGGCAAGAACCCCAGTAAAATGCTGGGAGGGAATTTCCAGTCTTGCAAGGGTGGGAGTCAACTTGAGAGACTGGAAATAAACCTTCAGTGTCACAGATGTAGACAGGGAGATTTCTTTTTGTCCTACCATAGAATCATAGAATTGGAAGAGACCACAGGGGCCATCCAGTCCAACCTCCTGCCATGCAGGAACACATATCAAAGCACTCCTAACAGATGGCCATCCAACCTCTGTTTAAAAATCTCCAAAGAAGGAAACTCCATCACACTCTAAGGCAGCATATTCCACAGCTGGACAGCTCTGACTGTCAGGAAGTTCTTCCTGAGGTTCAGGTGGAATCTCCGTTCCTGTAGCTTGAATCCATTGCTCCTTGTCCTAATCTCAGGAGGAACAGAAAACAAGCCAGCTCCCTCTTCAACATGACATCCCTTCAAATATTTAAACATGGATATCATGTCCCCTCTTAACCTTCTCTTCTGCAGACCAAACATCCCCAGCTCCCTAAGCCACTCCTCATAGGGCAGGGCTTCCAGACCCTTCACCATTTTGGTTGCTCTCCTCTGGACACATTCCAGTTTGTTGATATTCTTGAACTGAGGTGCCCCGAACTGGACACTGTATTCCAAATGATGTCTAACCAAAGCAGAATAGAGGCTACCATTACCTCCCTTGATCTAGACCCCATATTCCTATTGATGCAACCAAGAATCATATTGGCTTTCTTGGCTGCCCCATCACACTGCTGACTCATGTTCAACTTGTGATCTACTGAGACTCCTAGATCCCTTTCACACATACTGTTATCCAGCCACGTGCCCTCCATCCTATATTTGTGCATTCCATTTTTTCTGCCTATGTGCAGGATCTTACATTTCTCTCTCTTGAAATGTTGAAATGCTGCTAAAGCAACATTGAAATTCATGTTGTTAGCTTTGGCTCAGCTCTCCAATCTGTCAAGGTCATTTTGAAATTTTATTCTGTCCTCTGGGGTATTAGCAACCCCTCCCAATTTGGTGTCATCTGCAAATTTGATCAGCATGCCCTCTACTCCTTCATCCAAGTCACTGATGAAAATGTTAAATATCACTAGGCCCAAGACAGAGCCCTGTGGCACCTCACTAGTCACTTCTCTCCAGGATGAAAAGCAGCCATTGGTGAGCACCCTTATAATACTTTCTTATAATACTGGAACTAAGGGTGACCCAATGAAAAGGATTGTCAGTTCTGTTCAGAACAGACAGAAGAAAGAGTTTCACACAGTACATCTTGAATTTGTAAGAATTATCTGCTAGAAGATAGCCACTAGTATTGCTAGATTTAAACACAGGTTAGACAAAACAGTGGAGGACAAGGTTGAGAATTATTTTTAATAAGAATAGCTACATGGACCTACAAGGCCAAAGGCAGTGTGAATCTGATTCCCATTTGTGGAGACTCATAGCAGAACAGCAACTATTATGTTCACCTTATGCATCTATCTGGACTTTCAGAGTGAACTAAAAACACAATGCTGGACCAGAGATATGATGAGTCTAATAAAGCAAGGTTCTAGCATTCTTTCTGATCATGCACTGGATGGAAATTTTATAACAGAACTAATGACTATTTATGGCTACTAGTCAAGGTGGCTATGTGTTATCTCCAGTATCAGATGCAATATGCCTCTGAATACCAGTTTCTGTGAAAAAGGAGGGTTGAGGGTGTTATTTCATCTGTTAGGTGCTTTAGTTGTAGATTTCTGCAGTTATCAGGGGTTGGATTAGTTTATGCTTGTGGTCCCTTCTGGCTGTCCTTTTCTTTTCTTTTTTTTAAAGACTTGTTATTAAGAGATAGCCATCTCTTTGGTCACTGCAGGAACAAAATGTTTGGCTAGAAAGGGCTTTAGAAACATCCAAAATGCTCTTATTATGAAAATGAATGCTCACTTATAGACATCAAAGACTTGCAATTCATCATCTTCAGATTAGATATGTAAAGGATACTGGGATATTTTCTCATCCTCAGTGAGAAAGATACTCAACACATCAAGACCCTCAACTGAATTTGTTAAAAAATTAAAAAATTAAAAATGGTCGAATGGCATGAGTTTTTTGGGGGGAAGGTTGCTTGTTTTCATCTTTTGTGACTTTTTGCAAATGTTACACTATTTTGTCTGCAAAAAATATTGGGCTACACACACACACACACACACACACACACAGAGTGTTTTTGTTCAAAAGAAATTTCCCCTTAAGGGTCCTGGAACTTGAAAAATCATCAAAACATGCACAAAAGGTCTCATAATTTCATCTACCCAGGAGAAAACTTTTGAAGCTGTTAGTTCTTGTCCATGAGAATGATCTATGTGAAGATTTGTATCCTTATTGTAAATAGAGCGAAAATCAATGCAATAATAATGATAAACAGCCAAAACTTTCATTATAGTTTTGTATTAGGCTCTGTTCAGGCATATTTGGATCATAGGTAGCTTTTAACTATAAGAGAAATACTGTATCTGCTGCTGAAGGTACATTACAATAACCAATGGATAACCATGTAACTCTGTTGATTTGTCTAATCCTCTTTTAAATCTGGCCAATTTGACTGCCATCACTATATCTTAAGGTAGTGAACCCCATTGGTAACTGTGGATTATATTCTGTCTGGATTTACATGTCCTGAATCTGCCATGATCGTAACTGTCTTGGGTGACCTCAGGTTCTAGTATGGAGAGACACAGAGTCAGAGGCCCTTTTTGCATGCCAGTCCTGTTGTGTAATGGCCTCGAGAGCTTCGTGCAATTGTGAGGACCATTTCACATGACGTCCTCGCAATCATGCAACACTCCCGAGGCCAGTAGGCAGCAATTACACATTATATCATTTTTGGCTCATTGCAGAAAATGATGCATGATCACATGTCCCTCCCGGGCCCCACACGCACTTACCTTGCGTGTGGAGGCTCCAGACACAAGGCCATCATGTTTCCTCCCCCAGCAAAGCCTGGTAAAGTACCCGGCTGCACTGTGGAAGAAAGGGGCAGAATGCTTATGCTTCCTTTTGGCCAGCATGGAGCTGGTGCGGAGGGGAAGCGGAAGGGATGCAAGTGCCTCTCGGAAGAGGCTTCTCGCATGATCCCCTTGTGATGCTAGCGGCACCAGGTAAGGTGCGAAAAGGGCCAGAGAGAGAGAGAGGGACAGAGAGAGACAGAGAGAGATCACTATCTACTCTCTCTAAACCAGTGGTTCTCAACCTGTGGGTCCCCAGATGTTTTTGGACTTCAGCTCCCAGAAGCCCCAGCCACTATGGTCAATGCTCAGGGCTTCTGGGAGCTGAAGTCCAAAAACATCTGGGGACCCACAGGTTGAGAACCACTGCTCTAAACCATACATAGTTTATGCCCCTCTCTCATGTCCTTGTTGCTTGCATTTTTACAAGCTAGCAAGCTTCAAACTTTGTTATATTTTTCCGCAGTAGAACTTTTCTAATTCCTTGATCATTTTCATTGCCTTTTCTGTGGTTTAATGCAGAGATGAACAACTACTAGGAGCCTGAATCCTCACTGGACCCACATGAGATCCTCATCAGCTGTATCTCCCATTGTTACCCTCTGTGGTCTTCAGGCTCCAGAAGTCTAATAGTGCCTCTGCAGACCTCAGGCAGGGGGTCCTATTGGCCATTTCACAACCTTCAGGCATTTGCCCCCTCTTCTTTTTAAGGCTTCTACAGGCCCTTTATTGTCTAAGCAATAATTGACTGGAGTTCCTGCTCCAGTCACATACTGTTTCAAAGACATTCTTGTAGAGGCTGAAAGAAGTTTTCTAGATGCAAGGAATTTTTGAAACTCCCTCACTGGGGAGGCCAAGATGGCTACCTCCTAAGTTTCCTTCTATTGGCAATTGAAAGTATTTTTGTGCCATGAGGTTTTTAGAAATTGAATGGAGTGGGCTTTTAATGATATGCTGTACAGTTCTATGGTTTGTATAACATTTTAGTGATTTTTAATGTTCTCAATGTTTACTGTTTAACTTTATAAATTCTTTAATTGCTTTTTAATTTTTTTTATATTTATTATTTATCAAAGTTTTTGCATAGTTTTTTTTTAAAAAATGTGTATTGTTTTAAAAATGTTGTTAGCCACCTTTCATAGTTGGCAGACAAGCGGGACACAAAATATTCTCCTCCTCCTCCTATCATCATCATCATCACCATCAAAAAGGTGGCAAAATGGCCAATAGGCTCAGTGGTGCTGTTGGCCATGGGGGAGCATATAATTTTCACCATCTAAAATTTTTGTGGTATGAGGGGGACCCTTTGGACCCAAAGAAGTGGTCTTTGACAGGCCACATGCAGCATGTGGTTCAAACTTTGCCCATTAATGCAAAATGAATATTTTGGACTCTTATTCTCTAGATCTGAACAGATGTATTTATAGTTTGACACTGGTAATGAAACAGGATCAAGTAGATGGAATTTGAGCTTTTACAGACAAATCAGGGCTTAGCAATCCTTGCTTCACTGTTTATCAGCCTACAAAATAAAGGGCACCTTCTTTTTAACTGAATATCTCTTGGTATGCCAGGGATATTTTTGCTAAACTACCGAGTATCATCTGGACTGCCTACAGCATTGGTCTTTGAAACATGTGGTGCAGATCTCACAGCTGCTACTGCTCTAAAAGGATATGGGAACCCTGTTGAGATTACAATAAATTTGTGCATAGAAATACTGACAGAAGTATGTGTGCGTGTGTGTGTGTGTAATGATCTATTTGATAGACTCTGTGCACATAAGAATATTTATAGAAAGGTGGGACAAATTATGATACTTTGATTTTTGCAGAGGTGATAACTTGGGTCTGCTGTGTGTCTGCATGACATTAAGCACTAGCTGTAACATGGCACTAATTTCTGTAATTGTTGTGATTTCAGTGCACACAGGAGGGTTGTGATTTCAGTACAAGCAGGAAACGTGCTCTCTCTTTCCCTCTCTTTCTCTACCTTGTATCTAGAGCATACACTGCTTCATGCCTTAGGCTGTTTCCATGACACCTCCTTCATCATGCAAAAGGATGATGGAACAGAGATGCCAAAATTACACCTTTGTATCACCAGGATTGTGGATGAACTTGATAAGCATTTCCATAACACACTACCAATTGACTAAAAATCTCAAGAAACTTTTGGAATTCTGAGCTCATTTAGTTTAAGACAGAGGTGGGTAAAGTGACCCAAAAGTGTTTTGTGCCCCCATCATCCTACCTGAGTTTTAGAGTGTTGAGCCCTCCCCATGAAGCTACCAAAGCTCATGAAGTTGTTGTTCCCAAAAGTTTGGGCAGATGCATTTTCTAGGTTTGGACAGGGCTTCCCCCCCCCCACAATAGAAATTGACCTGCCAGTTATTTCCTCTTTGGAAAAGGGTCTCATGCAGGCCTAAAACATAGGCCCCTTCTGCACCTTACCTTTTTCCAGCGCTGGGGTGCGGGGATCGCACAAGCAGCCTCCAGCGAGAGGCTCTCGCATCCCTGCTGCTTCAGTTCCACATGAGTTGCCTGCTTGCATGAGAGCCCCGCCTCTTCCTTCTGCAGTGCAGCCTGGCTTCCAGCCGAAAATGAAAATGTGCATGATTGGCACCTGCTGGCCCCTGGAGCATTGCATGATTGTGAGTGCGTTGAGCAGATCACTCCTCACCATCGCGTGATGCTCCAGGCACCCTTTCACATGGCAAATGCTGTGCGAAAAGGGCCATAGCCTTGAATCTACCTTGGGTCCCTTTGTTTTTGGAGAAAGATGGGATATGTGATAGGAAGGAAGGAAGGAAGGAAGGGGAAAAAGGGAAGGAAGGAAGGAAGGAAGGAAGGAAGGAAGGAAGTGTTGCGGCCAAGAAAAATGGAGAAGACCAGGTTTCAGGGAAAAAATCAAAAAGCCATTTTATTACAAAACCTTGCGCAAGGGCAACAGTTATTTCAGAACTGTTGTGTCAATTAATTGAGGTAGCATTACTATATACCTTTTGCCCTCAATGTCAGCAATCAATCATTTACTTAGCCCGCCCATCACTGGAGAAAAAGATCTTTAGTTAACTTTTCCATTACATCATTGACTGACACACACGTGTACAAAAGAGAACAAAGAGTTAGTTTAGAAAATGATACAGAATAATTGTAGGGAGTATAGTGCCCCCCTGTGAATTCCCGGAACTGTTGCAAGGCCATTCTCTAAAATTTGAGATAAGACAGACATCTGCAATTTACTCAGAGGCACAATTCAATTTGCTTGTTTTTCCTATTCAAGTGGCATTGGATTTAACCCCTTCATTCCCCCCTTCATGCTAAATTCAAAACTTTGCAATTTCAAGCATGTACTATTTCCTTCTTCCTTTAGTACAAGTGATACATAGCAGCATTAAATTCATTAACACACATTACACTTACACGCTGTTCCCAATAACGGAGGGGGTCTGATTTGTGCGTAGAGAGGTTAGCTTCCTGGTGTAACCCCAGCAGAAATCTAGCCCCAATCTTCTCTCCTCAGGAGTTGCTGGGTCTGGTGTACATTTTGGCGGCTTCCGGAGCGTCAAATGTATCACCTAGCCCAGAATTCTTCTGACCCCTTTTTTCTGCAACCACCAGTTAGGCATACACAACAACTTCCTTCTTCCATTCCTTTGAGCATTACAGATTAAAAAACAACACTTTTAACATGCAGAGTAAAGACTGGCAGATTTAGGAAAGCCATTATGTTAGTACAAAGTACTCTTGCTTACTGTGACTTCTCCCATACTTATTTTAGGGAACTCAATTTTATCCACATGCCTGCAGATCATTAGAATGATCTTCTAATATTGTATACTTCAAAATGCATTTTCCCTTCTTCTGCATTCAATTCATTTACATAATAACAACAGGTTGTATTTTACCAAAATGCTGAGTACCCCTTCACAACTGAAGAGATAGTTTCATGCTGGGCTGACAGCCAACAACGCACCTGCCTTACATGAAAACCAATTTCCTCCATGGGGATCATGTGTTCTCATGTACCTGTTGCTTTTATTGTGAATCCTTTTCATTTTTGGCCAGCCACACTATATCAATTTGTGCACTGAGTGAAAAGTGATAATCCCAGGAGATGAACCATATATCTATTTGCCATTGTAAAAACTGGTTGCTTTCCAGAACTGACTATGGAGGACCAACCCCCCTTTTGTCACACAACTCAATAAAACCAATACTATAACTGAAAAGAAATTAACATTGAAACATTTCCCTGGGGATACCTGTTTGCCATATACACATATCTTCCAATCCCTAGTGATAAAATAGGTAAACCAAACTTCCTGCCCCTCCTATACCTGTCTCAATCTATTGTTTTCCACATTCAAGATCTGATCATGCATGTTCCGAGTTTAGCATCTTGGCCACCTTTACCACAGTGGGGGTTGTCACTACCACCTGATAGGTCCCCACTCATGTCCAGGTTGCCCCAATCCTTCACCCATGTCTCCTGGTTTGAGAGGGTGTGCCTGTGCTTGTAGGGAAAGAAGCCCCTATTTTAACATTTTCTCCCTTGTCATACTCAGAGCTTTCCCTAACACACTAACTCTTTCCTGTAGAGTTATGTTCCCTTAATCCATCCAAAAGGGCTTTTGCTGAAAGGTGACAACTTTATGACTCTGTGAAGTATATATTGCATCTTCCTTCCCATCATAATGGGGCTTTGGGAAAAAACAAAAACACTCCTGGTTTCTCTGTTATGGGCTGCACATGGAATGAGAATGAAAGATTTCTATAAAATGGGCTCAGAAGATGAATGTGGTATCATGCCGCTTGTCCTGTGCTGGCATCCAGTCCAAAAACATAGCCAGGGCTGTTATTTGGGCCATACACGTTGAACTCCTGTGTCTCCAGGATTTTGTTTCATCTTCTCCAGTTTCCTTAATTCGAGGTCTGCAGGTACAATGTGACTCCTCTGGGTGATTCCTGGAACAGTGTTTAATCTTTGATGATCTTGTGGACAAATGCAGGTTTTTTGAGCCTGTATGGTGTGTGGGCTTTTTCAGGGCTGTTGTCGGCCTGTTAGCTGTCTCACAGCTTGCATCTCTTTTCCTGCTCTGCCTTCTTCAGCCAGAGTCCCTCAACTGCAACTCCACTTCCAAACTGGAGAGGCGCTCTATCGCCTCTCAGAAATGCTCCCTTATTTTCTCCCTCCCAACTCAGAGGTGCGCCGTCACCTCTTCTCCAGCTTGCTCGTAGGGGTGCTCCATCACCTCCTCCATCCCGCTGGGACTGCGCCAGGGAGCCTTTCCAGTTTCCACCTTATCGGGAACTGGTGAGGGGGCGCTACTTTGCAGTTCTGACTTGGCCCTTTCCCGTATTCTCCATGCTTCTGCTGCCAACGTTTCTCACCAGAATGGCACAACTCCGAATCCTTACCCTTTGCAGTTTATGGGGTGAGGAACAAAACTTTTCCTCTTAACTGCTGACCACTGACATTATTCATGGAGTTCTGCCGTCATCTTCCACAAAAGGATTCTCACCATACATCACCTCTCACTTGGTCCCTGCTGTCTTCTTCCACATATCCACCACATATCCACATCTTTCTCTGACTGTCTTCACCATCTGTCCAGATTTTTCTCACCTATGCCTCTTCTGCCCACACTGGGCACATTGGCACACTCCCAGAGACCCTCTTCCTCTTCTGGGTTTTCCTACCACCTTCTCATCTTCCAACCTCTACTCATTTTGGATTTTTTTACAAAAACTTACAGCTCCCAGTATTCACAAGCGGTCTCCCATCCAAGTACTAACCAGGCCCGACCCTGCTTAGCTTCCGAGATCAGACGAGAATGGGCGTGTTCAGGGTGGTATGGCCGTAGACAGCTAAGCCACTCCCCTTTGCCCTCTTCAGCCCCTTGCAGCTCCTGGACTCTTGGCTGCCCTGCTAGCTTTCTGTCAGCCACTTGACTCTGCTGCATTTTATTTCCTCTCCGCCTGGTTCTAAAATTCCAAACATCAGACGAACTAGGAAGGGAGGGGTGAACCCCCCCCTTTCGAAACTGACTCCTCTGTTCCTGCTACTTATTGTCGGCTGCATCCTCTCAGCCTCCGCTGCATCCGCCGCTTCCATTCTCCCATCAGTCCCCTCAGGGGAAGGACAGGCAAACAGGCATGCAGAAAGGATCCGGTGGGGGTGGAGCGTGGTTGTCTCCTAAAGAGCTGCAGCTTCAAGGCCTCTGTGGGGGCTCTACCTCTCTGTTCTTTTGCATTGGAATTCCCAAGGGTTCTTGGGGGAAACTTGTTCAGGTACTACAATTCCCATGTGTTCAAGATTCCTGTGTCAACTGCTTCTCCAAAAACTCATTGTCAGATAGAGTTTTACAGCTTTAAGTCCATCATTCCTGAACTTTCCCCCAAACTAGGCCTCTGCCTTCTTTCTCTCCACTTGCCTCTTCCTCCTGCCTGGCTCGCCATTCCTCATGTTGGATTTATTCTCCTCCACTCCTCAGTAGTGAACAAGATCAAAAGCAACTATTGACAATCCTGCCAGTTAGAGACATGTGAGGCCATGATTCTGGAGCAAAGTTCTATTACTTAGTAGGTCTGACATGGTGAAGGGTGTATTTGATAACTCTGAACTCACTGGTAGCCCCCCGACTACTGAGCATCAACTACCAGCTGATCTTCTTGATTCTTGGGGAACCTGTATATTTATCTCCGAAGGGGAGGAAGTCCGGGGGGGGCCCTTTTGTTTCCACAGACTGTTGATTGATGAAGGGATTCATTGAGCTTCCCAGTAATATCTTTCCCCCCTTGGGTCGTTAGTGTTGAGCTGACAGCTCATTAAATATTCACTGGAGTTTTCGTTCTCCCTTTTCCGAGACATGAGAGATTTTTACTAGGAAACAGACTTTGCTTCTATCATTAAAGGGGAAAAACTGCCTGTCCCCTGTGTTACAGTCTCCAGGCTGTCAGGTTTGCTTTTCTCTTTTTTTTCTTTTCTTTCAACAGGGAGGGGTGAGGGGGAATTCCTGGTGGGCGCAGAGTTCCTCTTTTTTTCTTTTTTTCTTTTCCTCTTCTTTCTTTCCTTTCAAATGCAGCTTTTTTAAACAATAGACTCTGCGCTAAGCTCTGCTAGAGGAGAATCTTTTCCAACTCCTGGCATGTCTCCATGCAACACCTTAAAGGCTTTTTTTTTTTTTTTTTATTAACTCTCTAACTTTATTTCTGCTATTCCAAAACCTCTTGGCTAAATAAATGTCTAGCCCAAAATCAGTGTCCCACTATCACCAACCAGGCAAAAAACTGCTTAAAATACATCCCTTCTAAACCCTTTTGAATGTTAATTCCGGCCCATTAAATCTCCATAAAGGGGGGCAGACTTGGTCCTAGAAAATCCCCTTATTTCCTTTTAACATGGAACAAAGGGATCCCTTTCCAGTTAATTGTAACATTTTCCCACTGCCTGAATTGCAAAATCCCGCTTCTCTACACCTAAGAGAAAACAATGAGACTCTGCATTGCTTCCTCACTATTTCTCATTAACACCTGAGGTTTTTGCACTGACTTTTATTTCTGCCATTTCCCAGCCTCTGGCTGAGTTAACTTCTCTGGCTTAAAACAACAGAGAGCCCAAGAAGGAGGGGCTTCAGGAAATGGCTTCAAACACTGAGAGAGGAAACAAACCATTTTTTCTCTTTACACTACAAAGGCAATAGTAAGTTTCCACTGAATCCTCCTTTAAATTCTTTTTGAAATTCTTTATCATACACTCTAAGGGAGTTTCCGACCTTTTCCCTCCCATTTCCTCCCAAATTCCAGACAAGACACAATAGGAATGGATTTGACGCACGGGTAAGGGGTCCCGTGTGCCCACACAAAGGGGTTTTTACTCCAGTCACTCCAGCACTGACTTGGCCATCCGGACGATCACGGCATGGACGTAAGAACTGCAATGCTGCAAGCATTTCACACACACATCTTTCATTCAGACAAACAACCTCCCATCTGGCCCATTAAACCACAACTGAGACGTCTCATTTTTATTCCGCCATATCAAGAGTTTTCGGGGTTTCTCTCTCCACCACTGAGAGGTACTCAGCCGAACTCGGGGAGTGATAGTTCCCCCTTCCCCCCCAAACATGAGGGGGGTCTACTCACCAGAGGGCCATGGGAGGCTTGATTTCCAGCTGTAACTCGAGGTCCGTTGACTGGAACGCTGTCGCCAGGGATGCCACCGCTCCCCTAACCAAACCTCTTCGACAAAAGGTCGAGGGCGCCCTGGGTTTTGTCAAGGGGGGGCCGCAATCCCCGCCGTCCAAACGTCCGTCAAGGGGGACAGAAAAGTCCCTTCCCCGTTTTCCCGGCCAATGCACCAGAAATGTTGGCCAAGAAAATGGAGACAACCAGGTTTCAGGGAAAAAATCAAAAAGCCATTTTATTACAATACCTTGCGCAAGGGCAACAGTTATTTCAGAACTGTTGTGTCAATTAATTGAGGTAGCATTACTATATACCTTTTGCCTTCTATGTCAGCAATCAATCATTTACTTAGCCCACCCATCACTGGAGAAAAAGATCTTTAGTTAACTTTTCCATTACATCATTGACTGACACACACGTGTACAGAAGAGAACAAAGAGTTAGTTTAGAAAATGATACCGAATAATGGTAGGGAGTATAGTGCCTCCCTGTGAATTCCCAGAACTGTTGCAAGGCCATTCTCTAAAATTTGAGAAAAGACAGACATCTGCAATTTACTCAGAGGCACAATTCAATTTGTTTGTTTTTCCTATTCAAGTGGCATTGGATTTAACCCCTTCAGAAGGAAGGAAGGAAGGAAGGAAGATAGGTGAGGGAGCCCAAATTTCCCAAAGTGCACAGGAGAATTCAAGACACACAGCATGTTCTGACAGTTATTCTCAGAGATCTGTCAACAAAACAGTCTTCTGGTGATACTTTGCTGGCCAAGAACTGTTTCCAGAAAAGCAAGAGAGAGAGAGAGAGAGAGACATGGAAAAGGAATAGGGTGAGGGAGGAACAAATTCATACCCAGTTCAAACCTCCTTCAACCAAGGGACACAGCTGTAATGCAGTTAAGACCAGGGAAAAGGTACAATTGCCCCCCCATCCCCATATCCATGGATTCTGTATCTCTGGATTCAACCAACCATGGCATGAAAATATTTTTTAAAAAATCCAAAAAGCATTTTTTTTACTTTTCTGTTTTGTATAAGGAATGCCATTTTACTACACCATCTACTATATAAAAGTCAATATTTGTCTGTGAGTTTGTGAGTTTGTCTGTTTGTCTGCATCAGGCAGGCAAAGACCTCATACAATTGGCTGAGTGAGGCGAGAAGAGCTCATACGATTGGCTGGCTGTGAAGATTCCATGGAATCCTGGGGTTGGCAGTTTAGGGAGGGGCCTCCAGAATTCTCAACCAGAGAGCTCTTGGGCTTCAGGCTGGTTGCTATGGAGATGAGGCCTACCATCAATAAGGATGCCAGAAAGCATTTGGGAGGCATGTGTGAGAAAAATTAAAGTGGCATACACAACGTAGTTACAAGGTCTTTCCGCCTCACAGTAGATTGCATGAGTTCCGTATGTGAGGAATCTTAAAATTGAAATTCAAAACAAAAAATGCTTCCAGAAAAACGTAAAGTCATTGCACAAATTCAATAGAAAGCAAAAACTGAAAAAATAAAAATAAAAATAAAAAGCCAGTACATTGACGTTACCAGACAACACAGATTGGATTGGGGACTATGGGGAAAAATTACAGGTACTGGAACAGGCCGGTTGCTATGGAGACAATGCCTAGCAGCAAGGAGGGGGACAGTGTATTCCCACAGGAACCCAACCTCTGTATGTTAGCAATTCTAAATACAGATTGGATTGGGGACTATGGGGAAAAGTTACAGGTACTGGAATAGGCTGGTTGCTATGAAGATGAGGCCTAGCAGCAAGGAGGAGGACAATGTATTCCCTCAGGAACCCAAACTGTGTGTGTAAATGATTCTGAATACAGATTGCATTGGAAAATATGGGGGAAAGTTACAGGTTCTGGGGAAGACAATTTGGTGAGTTCTTAAGAGGAAAATAAAATCTTGAGCAATGCCTAGTAAATATGCTAGTTGTATGTAATGGAACTTGAGCATCCACAAATTTTGGTATTCATGGGGTGGGGGCTGGAACCAAACCCTAGTGGATACCAAGGGTCCACTGTATTAATCAGTAATTTCCCACTTTACTATAAACTGAGAGAAGTCTAGAATAAGCTAATGTTAGCTGGCTAGTGTCAGCTCAGCTGGCCTTGGATCATCTTTACCAGTTAAACTATCACTCTTATTTCCTGGAAGCCGGGGGGGGGGGAAGGTAGTTCTTTGAATCATAACAAAGAGATCCATAGCCCTTCAAAGAATAACAAATGTACTACACCATGAGTTGTCATGGGTTCTAGTCACTTGATCAAGTGAATGGAGTATTATCCAAAATTCAGGCATATTTACGTAGTTGGGGAAAGTCAAGCTTGTAGACACTAAGGTCAGAGGAAGATTAAAATAAGAAAATATTGACAGTGGCAATTACCTTGTTAACCATGACAACACAAAGCACTGCTTCTGATTGCACAAACATCTTGATGCTAGATAAACCAATTAACTTGTGTAGTGTGATAAGAATCTGTTTTCCCCATTCAACCATCTGGTGATAGACTGGAACTTTGTAGTGAATTGTTACCCAGCAGTTTCTTGCTCTCTAATCTCCCTCAGAAGTTTGTTTGCTCCATAACAACTTCCTTAAGATAAATTGACAGAGCATACTGGTAAAAGAGCTTGCAATTTAAGATGATGCCCAAGAACGAGGCATGTAGTTCACCAATATTCTTGAAGGAAGAAATTAGTAATGTTAACGGTTGTGACACTGAAGGTTTATTTCTAGTCTCTTAAGTTGACTTCTAGCCTTGCAAGACTGGAAATTCCCTCCCAGCGTTTTACTAGGGTTCTTGCCAGCCTCCCAAAGCTGACTCCCACGCTTGGAACGACTGGCAATCTCCCCAGCTCTATCAGGTATGCTGCCACCCCCCGCCTGAATTATGAATTATTTGGACAGGACAGAAGGGACCCTGCCCAATCTCTAAGCATAAGGATCTTCCACCTCCCCCTTCCCCTGAGTGAGAGGTCCTATGTAGCGTGTGCCAACCCTGGCATGGAAATGGAGAGAAACGGAGGTTTATAGAAGTGTTTTAATCAAGGCATGCAAATAAACAATATACACTTGGGAGACTCCCCTCTCCCAGGTACACTTAGTTACAAGAATTTACAAAACAGATATAACAGCACAGATACATTCTTAAGATCAGCCAATTCCCAAAATAACAACATCCCTAACGCGACTAACTACTTATTTCTAGTTACTCACAATTAGGTTATAGGCGTAGATGGTCTAAAGGAGGAGAGAGGGGGGTCCAGGAGACACGGCATGCCTGCCAGCTCGACTGGCCCAGCTCTCCTCTCTCTGTCTCTCTCAGTGTGTCTCTCTGGCCACCTGGCCTCTCAGAAGTTTTATATTTTCCTCCTTGGAAGGATCTGGAAGCCTCTCCAAGATGCCCACCTCTTTTCCTTTTGGTTGGTCAATTCTCACCTTGTGACCTGTGATGCTGACCCTTTCCTTTTGGTTGGTCAACTCTCACCCTGTGACCCTTGATGTAATCCCATCATCTCATTAACCCTTGGTTTACCTGAAGAGGGAAGTATCTCCCTTTGATAAGCCTAGATAATGGGAAGCCCCATTATCACAATGGTATTTTCCCATTGTGAGAAAGTCCTTGAAAACCAGGCAGTTTTCAAAGCCTCTTCAGAGTCTGAGACTTATTCTGCAAGAAACTTGCACAGAGTAGAGCTTTTTATGTGCAAGTAAACTTTTTGCACAAAAGTATTGTGTTCTCCACAGAAAAACCTGTTGCCTCTGAAGAAAATGTAGTTTTCTGCACAAATCAATGACATGCAAATTTTACACAGAATAAATCCCCAGTTTCAATATATTCTGCTCAGGAAACAGCTTTTTGTATTCAGAAAATAATATGTCTGTGCAGCAATTTTATTTTTTTGTACAAAAAACAATCATATGCAAGTTTTGTTCAGAATAAGTCCTGAACTATGAAGATTCTAGTCAGTCAAAGATTCTTTTCATCAGGGTTTCTGGATACTTGAATATTTTTAGGAATATTTTTAAATATTCTTTCCATCTCTGTCAAGAACATAATTTCTCTGCATTTTTAGAAAGATACAGCTGCTTGTGAAAACCAACAACCTTTATTCTCAGTAAACTTTCCTTTTGATATGTTAGAGGTATATGTATTCTAAAGAGGGAGATCTATGTATATGGGTTAATACTTCAAGGTCAGCTACTAAGGGGGCATTAGTTGTTGGGATACAACAATTGAAACAAACAGCTAAGAAGATCATGGCCAGCATTCTGTTGGTGACACACATCAGCATAACCTCTCATTAGACCAGGATCGTTGCAGGAGATTTCTAATACAATTTTGCACAATGATCTTCTCATGTATAGTCCCCAGAGCCAATCAGGGACCACTGAAAATAGAGAGAAATCCAGGTCAAACTCTGTTTCTTTCAATGGGAGGGGATAAAACAGTTTACGGGGAAAAAAGATTTCCAATACTGCTGTCAAACCCCTTTCTCTGAATTCTAATCATAATTGGGGATGGTGATAATAGACAGAGGGACTTTTTATCTTGAGGGACTTAAATCCGAGTTTTCCAGAACTAAGATAATGAGTAGAGGTTTGTTTGTTTGTTCTTTGCCAGCCAACATTTCACACAGTGATGAGAGATGTCATTCTTTGCTAATTTTATTTTTTGGAGAATGCAATGAGTAATTTCAGAATTTTGTCCTGTTGTAAGAAAAAATCTTTGAAAGTTGTAGTTTTTAAGAATGTTTGTAATGCAAGACCTATTCTGCACAGAGTTCGCACAGTTTTTTTCTAATTTTAATTTTTATATTTATTAATTTATTGGACAGGAACCAGTATTGTTTAAGCAGAAAATAATATTTCTAGCAAATACTGTTTTCTGTGCCAAAGTGCAAATGCTCAACCAAGTAAGTCCTGAACTGTGGATAGCCTCATCAGTCAGGTTATCCCAGAACTCATAAAACACATTTCTTAACCATTTTTGAATATTTTTGAACATTCATTCCATCTCTAGTGGTGACAATTTTGCACTGACAGGAACTTAGTAGGAATGGAGAAGCATTTCATTTCATTCCTTTCCTAATAAGTAATTTTTTCCATCCAGACACTTCTTCATAAACTTGACAGAAAGAAGTTGAGATTTTGAAAAATGTTTCTTTAAAATTATTCAAAGTATTATGCAGAGGTTTAAAAATGTGGAAAAGAGGAAATAGACAGATTTGCCTATCCAGGACTTAATTCTTCAAAGAATGTTTAACAAATCAAAATCTGATTTTGAATTTTTCTGTGTGTTGCCATAGTTGAGCTGATTTAGATCTGCTACCTTTTTTCCATGTCTTATTAGAAATTAAAAGAATATTCTCATTTTTTTTTTTGTCTTTGACAAGAACACATGACTCTACATGTTAAGACACTCTGCTGAAAACTATGTTAACCAGAAAAGGCAAGTAGGTTTGTTTGTTTTAATCAACATTTTGGATGGATATTGCATCAAAATGTTATGTTTAGTTTTGTTTTTGCAGAAAACACAATAGATTTACACACAAAAAAGATATTGAGCAAAAAACCAAAGTTCTACACAAGATTTCTTAATCTTGTCTTCCCTTCTGCCAAAAATGTCAAGGCATTCAGTGTGAGTGTGGCGTGGCAGAAAAGGCTTTTCTACGTGGACAGCAGGAATGAGGTGATCTTGAGTGCAGCTGCAAGAATGTTTTGGCTAGCCTCAGAAGGTCTTGCCTGGTCAACATGAGAAGGTTGCCTGCAGTAAATGTGATTGGATCACCCCATAGGGTCTGAGGTGACGTTAAGCCCTTAAAAACGCTGAGTATGGCGCTGTATTTTACCATTCAGGTCAACCTCTGGTGGTCATGCTACTTCGCTGACTGATTTATGGACTGCGTCTAGATATGCTGCTGGTTTGTATGCCGATTTATTGTCTTACTTATCCTTTCTTGGCAGATTGCCAGAAGCCCTAACTTTAACCTCAGTGTGCTTAATTAAATAAATAGCCCTGAGCTTATCTTTATGAGTCTTCAGAACTGTTTTTGGCTTGCCTGGAGTTGCTTGGTTGCAGCTGGATGTCGCTTCCCTGTCAACACTCTGCACACGCTCTGAGGAGCTACCTAGTGCTACCCTGACAAAAAAGACTTCTGGAGTGGCTTACAAATAATTAATTTGACGGTTCCTTACCCTCAGGCTTAAAAAGGAAAAAAAAAAAGTCTTGAAATGCAGAAAATTATCAAAAATGCACAAAAGTCTTATAATCTTATGCACTGGGGAGAAAACTTTCTATTTCACGTGCAAGAATAAAACTGATAAAGATTTACATTATTATTCCTTTGTTAATTTTTACCAGTTAACAACAGGCAGGTACAATATAATCATCTCTATACCTGAAGATCTTACCAAGTCCTTCAGATAGCACCAATGCATATGTAAATATTGCTTCTAATATCACCTCACTCCATTTGATGATATAACGTGAACTGGTGGTCTGTAATACAGAGCATGCTCTGTTCCTGTCCGCTATATTGCTGCCTCAGAATCATAACAGAACACAAGGGTGTATCATAAGGCACAGCACAAGGCAGGTTATTGCATCCCTCTTTCACCATTTACTTAAGGCCACAAGTTACAGTTAAAAGGAGGGAAGTCTTCCTTAACAGAGTTACAAACATAAGGTAGTTACATCTTTATTATGGGGAAAGGAATTATTATAATTAACCAGTTGTTTCTAACACATTCTAACCTTTCAAGATTATTTTCATGCATCCCAAGTAAATAAGTTGCATAAATATCCTAAATCAAGCAGGGTCAACAAGGAATACAAAAAAAAAAAAAGTAAGAATAGCATCAGTTCATTGCACATATTGACTTACTGTGTGTTTTCTGAATCTCTTCTGTTTAGCTTATTAGTGAGTGAAATAGATTCAGAGAGCAGGGTACCTTTCAGACTTGTTTATTATCAACAGAACTTGATAATTAAATTATTGACATAAAGCCTTTAAAGATTGCTAGGGAGTTAATAAGCGGAGAAGAGAACAAAGACAGAAACACATTTAAAAATATGATTTTGGATTCTGTTATCTCTACATTGCTTTAAATTACAAACCCTAGTTGGAAAGTTGGAAAGATTCTTGTTTTCAATTTTCAAATCAGGGTTGGTCAGGTAATAAAGGCCAATGTTCTACAACCAGGTTGAACTCATTCTTCAAGATTTCCATCTGAGAAATTTGGACCTCAGCTTGCAATCTCCTAACCTGTTAAAGAGCATAAACTGAGGCATTGATATTTTGTCCAGTGGTTAAGAATTGTGATTTGCATCCCAACACTCTCATTCACTTTGCTAAATTTTAGGAAAAAATATAGAGGAGAAAGAATAACAATAGTGCTAGTAGACATAAAGTAATATCGATTGCAATAGCAATGGTCCTAGAAGACTCAAGAAATATATATAAATAATGGCTACACAAGTTGAGGTCTTCCAGAGATGCTAACAGAGTGGACCTGATATCCTTCACAGTATAATTTCTTAAAAAAGAATTGCCTTAGTCCACATGAAACAAAACATTTCCACAGAAAGTGACTGCACCAAAAGATAAAGTAGGAATTCCAAATTTCAGTTCAATATTTATTGTGTGTGTGCGTGTGTGTGTGTGTGTAAGAGTGCACACAATGGTAAGAGATCCTGATTGAGGAGCAAAGATACCAATGGCTTGGAGAAACAAACTAAAAGCTTTATTATAGGAATTCCATTCTAAGATAGGAATATTACTCAGAGTGTGAATTTAATCAAACTTCATTCCAAGGGAAAATTGAGAGAGAACTGGTAGGAAGAGAAAAGGTAGAAAAACATATCTAAGAGTTATAAGTTTATATCAGAGTGGTCAGGATAGGTAGCACAGAAGAGAGAATATTTTGGGTCACTCAGGCCATTTCTGCACTACAGTTTTCTAATGCTATTATTCCACTTTCAACAGCCTATGGAATCCTGGGCTTTGCAGTATAGGGAGGGCCATTAGCACTATAACAGCGTAGGGCGAAAATGTCCTTTATCTATCACTTTTACTATTGCCCTCTCTGAGGCATTCTTGACTATTCAGTGTTATGAGTTGTTGCACTTCTCACAAATATCCTCTTAGTAACTCAGAACAAGACTCTGCAAGACTATGTTAACTCAAGAAGATTTTAAGCTTCTTTCCCCTCCTTCTGGTGAGATGCCAAATATCTGCAGATTGTATTACTTTGAGAAACAGATCTACAGTTGTCAGTCCTAGATTGTAGAATTTACCTTCAGTCACACTGAATTGTTGAGTAAAACAAGGGGCAAATACTATTTTAAATGTGCGCTTGTGTTGTCACTGGTTTAATTGAAAATAATTGCCCAGAATTAGATATATCCAATAACATCATCCCAGATCTTTTGTAGCAGCACAAACTGTTCTTTAAAATATTGTCACTTCTGTTGTTTTCAATGGCAACCCATGAGAAAACAGAATCATAACAATGAAAAAGACTAAAAGAAAATGTATGGTCTAGAGAGATGATGGGAAGAATCACTTACTTTAATCAAAATATATTCCAGGAAGTTTCAGTTCATGATGTTAGGAATAGTGTAATGAAAACATTTTTAAAAATAATAATATTCTTCTGTTGTTCTTAAAACATATTTTGTGGAATTTATCTGCACAAAATTACATAAGAATAACACCTAAGGTTGTGGCATTAATAAATACTTGTGTAATGTGTATACTTCAGTTATGCAGAACTAGGCAGTCGTGATTATTATTGGTACAGTCAGGTTGAATCAATATTAGTGAGATTCTAAATTAGTTTTCTGAGCTGCCTCTTTGCTTCTGAGATTAATTTGAGTGCTAGCATTGATCTTTAAAACTGTACATCACTTGGGTGAAAGAGTGTCTCTTCCAATAACAGTCCCTAAGACTGTCAGGGAAGCTCTAGTCCAACAACTAACCACTGGAACATTACGTGACAACGAGAGAGAAAGAGACTTCTTTGTTGTGGCACCTAATTGCAGAACATGAAGGTGTGACTCCAGCTCAAAAAATTTATTGGTTTGTCTAGGTATTTTAAGCTGGTTTATTTTAGGCTTGTTGCCATGAGAAATTTTTACACATTTCCAGCCTTTTGTTGCTTGACTTTTGTCATGGCATATTGTACTAGGATTGATTTAATTTTACAAGTTGTGTATCATCATGTTGTTGTAAGATGAAGGTCAGTATACAAATAAAGCATAACAAAATGTTGTGACTTCTAAGCATGATTGCATGCTGACAGAAAATGATACCTTATATTCTCTCCTTTGAAGTCTTAAAAGCCTAGGTTAACTGTATAGAGACTGGGAAGGCCTAGAAGATCTTTCTAAGTTCTTCAGGGAGTATCAGTGCATGTCTAAACACTACTTTAAAGACCACATCACTCATTTTTATGACATGATGTGAGCCAGGGGAAAGACACAGGCTATCACAACCTTTCAGTGGCCTTGCTCCCAGCATTCACATACCTTCACTCCATTGCTATGGTTCTATTGGATTTTGTGTTTCCAGGTGACTGAGCCAATCCACACAAATCCTGTGTTTACTTCTATTAAATAATCTGTGCCTCCTTAGCTGAAAAGAAAAAGGGTGTTGATAGTGGCGGTGACTAAAGCTCTGAGGAGTCCCATTTTATACAGCACATCCTGTATTTAAAGTCTTAAAGTCAGGTCATATGTGAGAGTGGGCATCAGTCACACTCCCACCAGTCTCACCATGAAATTTTCATGGGTTACAGGAGTCCTGAGATTTCATTAGAGAGCCTCATCGCCTGAATCTTAAGGTGACATTTTTTAGGCCTATCTCCCGCGTCCTATGTTGCTTTGAGAAAACTCACCATAGTGGTGATTGTCTGTCTAAAAAATGAATAGGTTCTGTGTATTGCATACTACTCACTGTTGTGAGACAAAGAGAGTTGCGAGCTTGAGACATGTGGGGAAATTTTTATTATCTGGGAAGGAATATGTCTCAGACTTGGTGCCAAAAAGTGGGTGTTATACATTTTCTTATGGAGATTAGCAGGATGCTGCTCAGAATGCATGTAAGAGAGGTGATTCTTTGAATGAACTAATTTGGGAAAAAAGGATATTGTTAAAAAAAAAAGTATGAGTTTCTAATAATTGCTGATAGAATAGACAACCTTCTGTTAATTCAGAGTTTGTGTGAGAGTGCAAAATGAGATAATCAGGTAATTTTTATAAGCCAATTTGTTGTTTTCTGTCCCCTACCCTTCCCTTCTTTTCCAAAAATACCTTTCTAAACATTTTCCCCTTCCCTTCTCCAACTCTAAAGTTGGGAAGCAGTGACAGAAGCTGATGCTTACATGAAGAGGACAGAGGAGGAAAGATCATATTGGAGCCCAGTGAAGCAGAAAGCCTTACCAGTGCCACCAACACAGGATGGTCAAAGTTTGCTCTTGTGCACACAGTGATCACTATTCTGAAGATATGAGTTCTTCCTGCACAAACAATGTAGGGGACACATTATCGAAAAAGTGGCAAAAGTGTCATCCTGTTCATGCCATAGTCCTCTGCACAAACAGTTACTCAATAGGCTTTTGCCCAATGAATTCCAACCTCTCATCTCCCTTGAACCATTGGAAATCAGGGAACTATGCAAAAATGCACTTGTCCAAGGCTCAGCTGAAATTGGTGCAGAAAGCTGAACTGAGGAAGAGTCATGGCTTGGAGGCAGATAACATATTTTGTATGCAAAAGATCTCAAGCATGTCCCTGAAGAGTCATGGCACAGAGGTAGATAACATACTTCCTATCCAAAAGATCCCAGATATGTCCCTGAAAGGGTTGGGAAACCTCCTGTCTAAACATCTAGAGAATCACAGACAATTAGTGTAGCCAATAGTCAGTTTAATGGAACAATGGTTCCTAGCTGAAGACAGATGGCATGGGAACAACTGGAGCTAGGACAAAGCTATTCATGGAGGAAAACTATAGGTAAGGGGGAGCAAACTGCATTTGTTATTGTTAATTGCCATGAAACCAGATTCAACTCATGGTGACCCTATGAATCAGAGATCTCCAAGACATCCTGTTATTAACAATCCTGTGGCTACATTGACTGACTCAAGATCCAGTCTTCCTCTTACTTGATCAAGCATTGCTGTTTTTGCCCCCTCCTAATGGATCATATCACATTTTCTAGAATCTCATTTTGGATTCTAATTAAGAGTTCTGGCTTCATTTGCTCTACAGCCCATTTATCTGTCTTTTTGACAATCCATGGTATCCTACAATCCCAGACGACTTGATTCTCTTCCTGTTAGCTTTCTTCACTGTCCCACTTTCACATCCATTCATAGAAACTAGAAATCCTTATATGAGTCCACAGTTGTTCTTGTTTTGTTCTTTAAACTTGAATAAGGCTCAAAGCTATGAGTTTTTGTTTTTAAAAATGCCTGTTTTAATCTCTGTCCAATGGATTTCAGTAGTGCTAACAGTGTGACTTCAAGAGAAATTTTTTCAAATGCTGTGGAGAATCGGTCTGTAAAACATAAAAGTCAAGAAGAAGACTTTGAATCTGAGAAATAAACAAAAATTTATCAAAGTAAATATTATGAGCCCTGAGACAGATTTCTGTTAATAGCAGGGCTGCCCAGTTTTTTTTTTTAAATAACAATGTCATAACTAACAGCTTCTATGTCACTCAACAGTCAAACAGAAAAGTTATCAGAATAGGTGGTTGCATGGTTACACTCCAGAATTTGGTAAATAAATTTGTTCATTCAAGAGGAAGGTTCAGCAAAAACAAAAACAAAACAAAAACCATAAGCCAAACCAAATCAAAACAACCTCAATATGAAGTTTTTCTTTTTTAATCAGATCAAAACGGATTCTTATGATGCTTCATGTTTTAGTGCAATTCTGTTAAATCTGCCTCGTTCATGCATGTTTATGAGATTTGGACCAACTGCTCCCATTTGAGAAGACACAATGCTGGGTCAGTAGCTAAACACTCACGGTGTCATTCTCATCTGTCCTTTGTCCTAAATCAGGCAGTAGATTGTGTGTTCCTCCAGATGTTGTTGAACTTCAGCCACCATGGCAAATGGCAAAGGTCACTGGGAGTTGCATTTCATCAACATCAGCAGGGCCACACAATTTGAATCCATGTCCTAAATTGTCCAGCTGATACTGGTATCCCTTTAGTGAATTAGCAGGAATATATTTGCCTGCCAAAACAGTTGGCAATACAACTATGTCTTTTGTGGTGGTGCCTGCTGTCTCTTTTGATGTGGCTATCTTGGTTAGAGCTGCACCCTCCAGTCTTCTCCAGGACCTTTTTTTCTCATCTACTGACCTATTCTCTCACGTTGTTACAGGGGGCTCTTATGGCCCTGGGGCTGTCTGTTGATATTATTATAACACAGAGCCAGTATTCCATGGTCATTTCTGTTAGAAATGCAACAACACTTAGCACTGAAGAGTCAAGAATGCCTCAGAGAGGGCAGTAGCAATAGGGTTAGATAGTCTGATGACACAAAACATCTTTCCTTCTTGTCTACCTATCCTAACCCCTCTGTGACTCCACTCAGGGATTTTTTTCCACCTTTCTCTTTCTGCCAGTTCTCTCTCAGCTCTTCTCTAAAATGAAGCTAAATTAGATTAGCACCCTGAGTAACTTTCCTGTCTTATAATGGAGTTCCTATAATAAAGTCTTTATTTTGTTTTGCCAAGCCGTTGGTGTCTTTGCTCCTTAGCAAGAATCTCTAACACTGAACACACACCCTCTATCAATTTCTTTACCAGATTGGTTGCACTACAGGTTGGTCACACTGGAGAGCTAACAAAAAATGGCAAGTGGTATACTACCCTTCATCTGATACCACATATTCAGATTTCATCCCAGCAAAAAGCAGTGTA
Source organism: Iguana delicatissima (assembly GCA_948472985.1). Taxonomy (NCBI): domain Eukaryota; kingdom Metazoa; phylum Chordata; class Lepidosauria; order Squamata; family Iguanidae; genus Iguana; species Iguana delicatissima. Next base: position 65,723 of record CAOKZL010003318.1, on the reverse strand, counting down.
CACTACAGAAGGAAGCTATTTTATGTCAAGTCAAACATTGGTTCCTTTAGCTTCATAGTGCTGACAGAAGTGGCTCTCAGCTAGAGAGACTCCAGATGTTGTTGGACTTCAGATTCCAACACTTCCTAGCCAGTGTTACCCATGGGCAATTTCTAGAAGATGAAGTCTACTTTCATCTGCAGTTCCTTAGCTGGGACCCACATGTGTACAATGACTAGAAAGGTATTTTCCTAAGCTCTACAAAGAGATGTCAGATACTGAATCTATGACTTGTATGTATGCCCTTCTCTTCCATTAAGATAACAAACTGTCTCCTTATAGCTTCTTCCTCATGCAATATTTTATTTAAACTTCACATAAGGTTAAAGAATAGCTTCTTCCATATCTCATATGGATTAAGACCATTTGTTTGTTTGTTTGTTTGTTTTCAAATACAAATTCAATATTTTTTTTAAAAAAAATACATGATTCTGCAAATTCTCAAGTGAAAGAAGAGATTAACAATTTTGAATGAAAGGTTAACTTGTTTAGATAATATCAGAAGGAGCAAAGGAGACAATGGCTTTTCCTTGCGATAACATTTGTAAACATTTGCAGCATGAAAATCTGAGGTCAGTTTGTTTGTTTATGTATTGCAGTTAAAAAAAAACAAACCTGCTCTTTGACTTGAATAGCAGGATAAATTGTGTGAGACAAATGCAAGTCAGCATCAGGAGAAATGTTAGATCCTCTTTTCTAATTGTAACTTCCTGCAATTGTATAAAATTGAAAAGGAAAGAGAGAGCAAAAATAGGTAAAAATGTAGGTGCGGGGACTGGCAAACGTGAGAAATGGCGGAAGAAAGCTAGTATCTCTGGAAGCTGTCTGAACTTTTACTGGACAGGGTACTGTTTACTCCTTTTAGATGTTCTCCCACAACCATAATACAAGAAACATATTCTTTTTTCCAGTCAGGGCTGAGCAATGCTTAGTAGTCTGATAGATGCATAAGGAGCAGGATAAAAAGGGATATCATTCTGTTAGGCACATTTTCGAGGCAGTGCACAATCTCCAAGGAGACCCTCCATCTTTGTTACTGAAGGGCCAATGAGCTGAGACCAAAGAGCTCTCTGGCTGAGAATTCTAAATGTCCCTCCCCATACTGCAAACCCTAGGATTCCATAGGATGTTGAAAGTGGAATAATAGCACCATAACAGGGTAGTGTGGAAATGGCCTCTGTCTGAACTTTAAAGGACCTATTAATGATGCTGACTTGTGGCCTCCAAATAGGTTCAGCCTCTTGCATAACTCATTTAAAATTCAAGACTAAAACCCTGTCAATATCTTCCTCCCTGTTTTTTTTATAACATCTTACTTATAAAGATATATCAAGATCCAGAAAACCTGCTTACATTTTTGTGCCTTTTGTTAGACTCAGTGAAGGCATTGTCACCATATGGATCTTGGCACAAGGCTGCAACTTGCTGCAGACTGACATCAGTGTTGAATACGCAAGTATTTGTCAAAGAAAATACTGTTAAACTGAGCAGCATTGGGCTTTCAAAAATTCAACATAACATATTAAAAACATAGGTTGGTGAAATACTGTCATTTTCCTTGCTGTCTGGTTTGAGGTTTGTTTGTTTTTTTGAAATTTAAATAGATGTGCTCAAGTCAGTGGAACATTTAGCCTATATCAAACTCTTTTGCTTAATCATTTCCCATCAGGATTCATTTTTTTTTTCAAATGGATGCAATATGATCGAAGGGTTAAATATCAAAATAACAAGATTAAGGTGTATCAACAAATGTAAAAAGGAGAGGAAGAAAGAAAGAGAGGAGCTGTTTCCTCAGCCTGAATATTTTTCTCTAAAAGAAATAAGCACACACGTTGGTGGTATCTCAATGGATGGTATTTCTTTCTTCCTTCTTTTTAGATATTAGCTGCAGTCATTCAACTACAGCCCATCAAATGCAATCATGCAATAGGATGATAATGGCTCAGATGTGACTAAAAGGACTCTCTAATACATTCATAATGCAATTTTCCCTCTTTCTGTCTTGGAAGAGGTGTAGTAATAGTTGTCTCCATAGTTTTAAAGCAAATTATTGTACTTTGTATTTCTTGCAGCCTCTTACAAGGGAACACTATACGCTTGGCAGAGATGGTTCAGCACTGAACTTTGATATTTAAGATGGCCCAAAGAATGGATTTTAGTCCAGCATTTGCAGAGTAGAAACCCATTAAACATCATACTTTTTCCTTACCAGGAATTGAATCCTTTAGGACTAGGTAACACAGGCTAATAGCTTTCTTAGTAGGATACTATTAGCCAGTTGCAGAAATGAACGAAAACATAAAATGTCACTAAAATCCCCCAAACGTAATCCCTCTAGTATGCTTGTCATGCTTCCTTAGACAAAGAGAGGGATCTCCATTACAAAACTGCAATAATATATGCTTCTCTAGATGAAAACATGTGCTTTTCATAGCATGCTCTGCAAAAATGCCAGTTATGATATTATGCCAGATGCACAGTCACTTCAAAGTGCTGATTTTGACCTTTAAAGCCCTAAATCATGTGCAACCAGCTTGCTTGATGCCCAGTTTACATCTATACAAACCTGCTTGATACTTAGGAATGACCTGAGAGGCCATTCTCACATTTCAACCATAGGTTTGTTTAGGCTGACATAAGTGTGAGACAAGACATTTTACTATGGTGGTGGTGGCAGCCTCCATGTAAAATGGTTGGGGGAGAAATGAGGAAACCCCGATGAGGAGAATCCTAGACTATTATCACAATTTGGAACTTATTTCACACAGAAAATGCATTGGGGTGAAGGTTGCCCAGAAAACAATGTCTTTTCTGTAGAAAACATATTTTCGGTGTAGAAATGATGTTTCCCCAGCTTACTAGGGACAAAGCTTTGTGGGTCATGTTGTGTGTGTGGGGCTTTCCTAATAGTGCCATATTTGACTGATTGGCTATCTGCTTCCTGGGAGCTTTGTGTGCTTCAGCCCAAGGGAAGTGGCCAGCTAGCAGTCTGGTTGCTGGTGGGCAGGAACTGAGGTAGCCCAGGTGAAGGCTCCCTGGGGACAAATTAAGTACACTTAACCAAGAATTTGATATAGAATTCCAGCCTATTCATACAAACAGTGTGAGAGATTAAATCATGTAGGAGGAAAAAGGATGTTCTACACTACAGGCCAGCATACAATTCTAGACCCTAGCAAGTTTTTGTTTTTCAAAGTTTTGTTTGTATATACTGTTGCTCTTCCTACTCCCAATGGACCTATCTTTATATTTCCTTTTGTCTTATTCCACCAATTTATCATCCTTTCTGGAGTCAATGATATCACAAAATCATGCCATAGGCATTCAGGAATTGCCTGTTGGTTTATTTGGAAGAGAAGATATTTATAGGGTATTTTAACAGATGTCTAAATTAAATATTTAACCATGATCAATGATGTATCTAACATTGACTCAGCTTTTTTTTCTTGGTGACTAGCTGTGTGAATGAAATACTGAAATTTGACACAAATAAAGAAAGCATATCAAGAGCTGAGTTTTACTTTATCAGTATGTCAAGGTCAATTCCCCTGTTACGTTTTTGGAACCCAGTAAAGTCAAACTGAATAATGAACAAGCTTCACTACTACAGGGAGAATGAGGGACCCAAAAACTATCAAGAGTGAAAGAAAGGGGGCTTGCCAGTTACTATGCATACCATCTGCCACTGTTTACTTCTCTCTGACAGAATTTCCACACTAGACAGTTATAGCGCTATGATTCCACTTTCAACATCCTATGGAATCCTGGGGTTTGCAGTTTTGGGAGGGGCCGGCTGGCCCCTCCCGAAAGTGCAAACCCCAGGATTCCATAGGATGTTGAAAGTGGAATCATAGCGCTATAACTGTCTAGTGCAGAAATGGCCTGAGACTCCTACATCACAGTAGCACGTGTTCCCTCTTTGCAGGACTGATGCCCAGCCAGTGGTCTTCATCAGATTCTGCAGGTGGATCCAGTTAACTCTCTGGTATGAGGAATATAAATGGGATTACTGCAGGACTGGGGTTGCCACTGAAGAGACCAACACCAAAGAGGAGTCGGTCCTTTGGAGGAAGCCACTTCAGGGGTCATACAAGGGTGAAGACCTATTCTGCTGCTGTCGTCCAGAAAAAATACTTTACCTGCTTACAGACACCTCCTGTCTGGATAAACAGCTAACACTTTTGTGTAAAGGGGAGATGTGTTATTAACAAAGGAAGGGAGTAATGATACCCAAGGAGTAGCCATTCAAGTCATACAGGGAAGAGAAAGATATGGAAATGGGAGACAGTTATACCATCTTATTGGTAATGTTTAGAACAAGGTGTTAGTCGTCCCCAAACTGTGCCCCATCTCAAATAATCTGGCTAGCCATGGCAGCACCCTTGATTGACAATGCTGCTGCTTAATGCCAGCTTGGTGAATGGTAAAACATTTGCCGCTCAGGACTTGATCCTAGATGAACATGCCAACCAGGCATGTATTTCAGAGAACTTGTTGAATGAGGCTGAGTGTGGAGTGGGTGGGTAATCTTTCTTAGCTTTGCTCACCAGGCTTCTCTGTGCAGAAGCAAATTAGACTGAGAAGACAGGAAGGTAGAGTTGCACCGGCCATGGCTACCAATACTATGACCATGGTTTCCTGGGTAGCTTCACTGGGATGGGACTGGGAAGTACTGCTCTACAGTGGTTCCTTTCTCTCTTTGAGGTGTGTTCTCAGAGTGTGGTGCTGGGGGATTCCTATTTGAGTCCTTGGCCATTGGCCTGTGGAGTTGCTCAGGGTTCAGTCTTGGGTGCTAGTTAACATCTACATGAAACTGCTGGGAGAGCTTATCCAGAGTTTAGCGGTCAGGTGTCACCAGTATGCTAATGGTACCCAGTTCTACTACTCTTTTCCACCTAATTCCAAGGAAGCTGTTCCTGCGCTAAACCAGTATCTGGAAGCTATAATAGATTGCATGAGGGCAAACAAATTAACACTTAATCCAGACAAGACAAAGGTACTCAGTAGGAAGACAGTTCTGGGAATAGGGATTCAGCCTACATTAGATAGGGTTACGCTCCCCCTGAAAACATGGGTTCACAGTCTGGTGATGCTTCCGGATTCAGCCCTGAGCCTGGAGGCCCAGGTTTCAGCAATGACCAGGAACACTTTTGCACAGGTAAAGCTAGTGCACCAACTATGCCCATTCCTGGATAAGTCAGATCTGGCCATGGTGGTACATGCCTTGGTAACATCCTGTTTAGACTAGTGTAATGCACTCTCTGTGGATCTGTTTTCGAAAAGTGCTCAGAAACTATAGTTGGCCTAAAGAACTGCAGCGAGGTTCTTAACTGGGACTGGCTACAAGGAACATACAAATCCCTTGTTTCAACAGCTCCAGTGGCTGCCAGTCAGTTTCTGGGCACAGGTCAAAGTGCTGGTTTTGATCTAAAAAACCCTATACAGCTTGGACCCAGCTTATTTGAAGGACCGTATCTGTCTTTATGAGCCCAGTAGACTTTTAAGATCAAGAGAGGCCCTTTCCTCTGCCCCACCACTCCCTCAGATGTATTTGGTGGGAACAGGAGAGAAGGTCTTCTCACTGGCTGCTCCCAGACTTTTGAATTCTCTACCTATAGAGGCCAGGATGGCCCCATCTTTGTTCTTCTTCATACGAAGATGTCTTTACGCTGGCAACCTTTTATAAACTGACTGAGTGTGAGCTCTTGATGCTGTGCAGGTTTCTTGTAAGGTTGATTTAATTTTTAACTATACTGACCTATAGTTTTTAACAAATTTTAATATATTTAATATTTTAATATCAAAATTTTTAGCATGTAATATTTTAACATTATAAAAAAAAATTGGTTTTTTTAAAAACTTTTATATTTATACTTCTACGGAAGTTTTAATTTGTTTCATTTTAATGTTGTTAAGCCACCTTGAATCCCACTGTCAGAAGAAAGGCAGGAAATAAATAAATATTCAATCTGAGTACATACATTGGGCAAGTGTCAACTTCATGAGGCTTGAGTTCCCCAAACAATAGTATTTATTTACAAATAGCTTCAGAATAAAGAAACACATACTGAGATATAACTAACCATATCTGTCTGCCAAAAGATCAGACATTGCTATTGGAACAAAGCTTCTTTCCTCCTGTATGGTGAATCTTTTGAAAGAATCTGGGATCAGGAAGTGCAAGATAGAAGAAAGGACGCCCTCTAATTAAGAAGGAATTCCAAACTGTTTGTTTGTTTGTGTGTGTGTGTGTTCAAGGAAATTTGTGAAGGAGGAAGTTCCAGTTCTCCTGTGAGGTTGCTATTTGTATATTTTAGTATATAGAAGGAAATTTCATTTTTAGAAATCAAAACTGAGGTACTCAGCACGCTCCAGTGCTGACAGCCTTTAATGAAAATCACATTTCACATTGTTGTCCTTCTCCTCCTCATTCCTAAATCGGAGGCAGCCTTAAAACAATCCAGTTCCAGTTCTTCCCTGCGTCTGTTTCTTTCAAAACACGAAGAAGACACTAAAGCAGAATTCCTGTTTATTTCTACTGGTTTTTTTTTTTGTGGGGGAGTACCTTGTGTTCACTCCTTCAAACAAAGACCAGTAGTTGGTTATGTATTTTTCCCATGCCATAATAACAACTCTACCTCCAAATGATCACCATTTCTGTCATAAATAATACTCACTGATACTTCCTTTCATGAGAAGGACAAGATCTAATTCTCCCTAACATCAAGTGCTAATTTGCTATAGTGAAGACACTATGTTCTTTAGCAACTTTAGATTATAGTCTTTGAGGATTTATTTCATTCCATTGTTATTACCGATAAGCTCAATTATAAGGCAGTCCCCCTCGCCACTTCCTTTTAGTTTAATGCACCTTTTCTGCCCAAGCACCCAGTTCATTGCACTGTAATTTCAATAGGCTTCAGACTATCATTATATATCACATTAACAGAAATTGTAAATTTTAATACCTATTTTCTGAGTAAATTACTGTTTTGAAGGTGGCAACAGAGTGTGAGTAGGTACCGTAATGCACTGCAAGTCTCAAAACTTACAACATCCTCTAAAATTCCATTAGCTCTCAAAGATGAACACAGCTCAATCCTAGATTTCCCTATAGACTCTATACATGCTGTATTGATACATATGCAGAGTTTGTTTTTCGCACTGACCATATATAGCAGAGCTGGGAAACCTGAGACCCTTCGGGTTTTGTTTTTATTCTAATACCCACTAGCTCCAGCAGGTGTATAGTGAGGGATGGTGGAAGGCATTGCTCCTCGCATTTGGAGGACCATGGGCTCCTTACTCTAGTTTATTGGGTCTCTTGGTCAAGGCAAACAGAGACTTTCTTTCTCTCATCCTTTTTTCTTTTAAAAATCCACAGGTTTTCTGGCCCTTTCTGCACCAGGCAATTAGAACGGGGCAGTACGTCCTCTCACAGAGGTTGTCTGCATCTTGGAGCAGACTAGGAGCAGACTACTTACCAGAGATCCGCACCTCAGTCCGCTCCGAAATGACCCCAAGTGGTCCTCCAGCGTGCTTTCTAAAGACCACAAAAAACAGGTCTTTATGTTCCCGGAAGCTCCTTTGTGCAGATTCGCAGGCTCGCACCAGTGCGAGCCTGCAATCTGCAGAGGGCGGGCTTTAGGCATGGAGAGCTTCAGCGGTTGGTTGGGACCCATGACCAATTGGAAGCTGCCATTTTGGAAGCCGGAAGCCGCCATTTTGGAAGCCAGTAGCTGCCATTTTGGAAGCTGGAGCAGTGCGAATCTACAGAACTTGCACTGCTCTGATTTGCCCCGGACCAAGGAGGAGCCCTGCAGAAGGGCTTCAGGGACAGTCCGCTTTGTTTTGGACCTCAGAAGAAGCAGTAGGTAACAGCACGAGCGATTCCCTCACCTTGTGTGGAAAGGACCTCTGTCTTCAGTTCCTATTCCCAATCAAACTTAACACAGTGGCTAAAAGACGGCTGACTCTCAAGGCTTACTGAATCTTAACCTTGGCTTTAAAGGAAATAAGTTACCCAGATAAGTTTCCTGAGGAGGAAAAGGGTCTCTCCCTGATACAATTATAAGAGGTCTTCACTAGTCTTCAGTTACTACAAGGATACAAATTTGAGGACTGATGGAAAATGTCACTGGGGGCAGAGTCTTCTTTGAGGAGTCAACCCTTTATCCTACCCATAGAGATACATTCCTGCTACATCCCCTTACCCAAAGCCAGGCATAGAACATAGACATTTTCTCCAGGCTCTGTGTTACTGCTGGAGCTTCTCAAAAACTCATCACTATGCTGCTGGAAGTTCTCTTCTTCTCAGCCCTCAAGCTGCTGCTACCAATGGTCAACCAACAGGAGAGTCGCATAAGCCATTGTTCTTAAAGGATGGCAGTGAATTTTAATGTATTTTAAGTAATGAATTCAATTTGTACGCTTCTGGATTTCTTCCATATACATTCATTAGGGTTAGAGGCACAGGCCTCCTGTGAAAGTGAAAAAACTGTAACTCTAGGCCTTCTCAAACCTTATTTAACACACACAAAAAAGTGTGATCACCATACTCAACCCACCATGGATTCCTTTGAGGCGTCAGGGTTCCTTCACAAGGCAGAAATCGGTGGCTGGTGGGGCTTACTGCCACCTCCACTGCTGCCCACATCATTTTTTAAATAGGACTTACAAGCCTTGTTTGCTGTTTCTCAGTCTTATAAGGCTTGCAGTCCCTATTAAAAAAGGTCTAGGGAGGCAGCAGAGCGACAGCAAATAATCTGTGAATAATCAAATCTGCAAAAGTGAAACCCTCAAATGTGGAGGGCTGACTGCACCTCTTGAATTACATTTTTCTTTAACAACTCTTCTTCTTCTTCTTCTTCTTCTTCTTCTTCTTCTTCTTCTTCTTCTTCTTCTTCTTCTTCTTCTTCTTCTTCTTGTGATGTAGCTCCTGCCAAAATTTGGATAATAAGTGCATTACCACAGTCCATAAAATCACCAGCAGATTGCTTACTTCAAGGAAACTTTTCTTCTCTCTACTCAAAGTCTGATGCATTTTGTTTCTACTGTAGTAATAGCAATAAGGAAACACAATTTGGTGTTAATCCCACCTTCTTTTTTTCTTGTTTCCACAGGAAAGTGAGGTGTGCTCATCGTGCAAGATATTTATTAGATTTAATTTATTTGGCTTTTACCTTTCCCAGATATTTGTTTCAATACAGGGCAAAAGTTGTTACTAACTTCTGCTTGTTGCTATGGTAACCCTGGAGTCTGAGCTCATTAGAATTTTTCTCATGAGACTTGCCAGGGTTTGTTAAACTCAACTGCTACTTTAAGGAAAATACTAAACAAATGGCAAAGACATATATCTTTTGTGAAGAAGTTCACATTTCTTATAAAACCAAATATTTTATAGTTTAGAAAGTGAAGATAGATTACCATTCTGACAATTTCTGCACAAGATCATTATAGCGCTATTATTTCACTTTCAACATCCTATGGAATCCTGGAGTTTGCAGTTTAGGGAGGGGCCATTCTCAGTCACTCAGGCCCTTTCCACACCGGGGGGGGGGTGGACACACAGGGAAACGGGGAAGCGCACGAGGGGACGGAGCTTACCGTGAAGTGGGAGGCTCCGTCCCCGTGAGGAGCAGCACGCATTTGTCTCTCTGCACAGCGGCGGCGTTCAGCAGTGCTCAGCGGCACCCAAAATAGCGGTCGGTGGCTTCTGGTGGTGCTCCACCAATTGGGGCAGTGCACCAGTCAGAAGCCCACCCCGGGCAGCTCTGCAGGGATGCGCTATCGTGTCCCTGCAGTTCTTCACAGGGCGCCGCGGCGGAGTAGCACACACGAGGTTTTATAAAAAGCACTTGAAAGGTGGTTTTTATAAAACATGGAGCGCCACCCATGTGGCCGCGCGAGGGCGGTGTGAGGTTTAGAATCTCTCTTTTTTATCCACCCTAGCGCACCCTGCGGTGAAGACGACCTCCGTGTCTGGTTGTTGCACCACGGGGTTTTACCCCTGTGTGGAAATGGCCTCAGAGGTGGTTTTGCCCAGTTCCTTCCTCTGAAATATAGCCCACAGCACCTGGTAGTCATTGACAGTCTCCCATCCAAGTACTAGCTAGGGCTAACTGTGCTCCTGGGGTTTGTAGTTTGGTGGGCACCCTTTAGAATTCTCAGCCAGAGAGCTCTTGGGCCTCAGTAAACTACAAACCCCAGAATTCCACAGGATGTTGAAAGTGGAATAATAGCACTATAACAATGAAAAATTTTGGGAGAAAGGCAGCTTAGAAATACAAATAAATAGTGTGGAAAGGTCCTCAGTGTCACACTCAAAGATACAGGGGTTTAATAAATTATACTATACACTTTTTTTAATACATGACATATGCTATGCAACTGTAGTTGATGCTTAATGCAGTGCTATATTATACATATGTTCATCAATGATGTTTCCTATCAAGAAAAATTGCTGTCAGGTTAGATATATTTTCTGTGGGAAAAAATTTTTTTCACAGAAAGTGCCATTTTTAGCCAAAAATCCCACATGTGTTTGTTTTGCACAGAACAGGTTTTGGACTGTGAATAGTCTTCAAAAACTATGCAGTTCTCAATGAGCAAAGAGAGGAGAAGAATGATGAAATCATTCATTCTTGCCTGTGAGAATGAAATTTATGAAAATTTATTTTGTTATTTGCATTTTGTATTGTTTTCATTGTTTCCTGAGGTTTTTAATTGTAAACTAATTTATTTTTATCTTGGATCAAGATAAGAAATCAGTCATAACACCATGGAAGGAATTCATCATCTCAGAGTCCACAAGAAATCAACATCTTCTGCAACATCTGCATCCAACTGAGACAACCTTTAAATTTTCTGTAGTTGTATGACTAGAAATTTAAATTTAAATTTAGAGTTTTTGCTACAAATGTTAATCAGTGTAGTCCTTGGGAAGCATAACATTACTTGTCCATTCTCAAGATACATTACGTTGTTACATAAAACAATTAAGTTAAGCGAACTGACTTTTCTTGTAGGAGGACTCATATCTTGTGAAATGCAGATTGTTGGGTTTTGATCAATGGGTGTTGCTTAATTGAAAAGATTTTTTTATGGTCAAATACTTTGTGTGCTTCTAATTTCCAGGATATTTTAGTAACTTTGACTCATGTAGAATAAAAGCAATGCCAAGAAACTGCCATCTGTATTTTGCTATTTGATTTATGAAATTGTTTATTTAACTTCCAAAACAACCATTTTAAAAGTTTTAAACTCTTTTATATATAGATAAGATTTGAAGATTTTTTTTAAAAAAAGTAGTTGTTTTTAAACAAAAACACAGTAACGATTCTGAAACCCCAGCTTTACTAAGACGTGTTCTAAAAGCATTTTTAAAACAAGCATGGAAAGAGACTCCTGAGGTGCTTTATCTAGCAACCGTGGCTTAAAGAAACTGCTTTTTATTGAGTCCAGTAATGATGTTGATGATCACCACCTCCCACCCACCCTAAACTGTATGGTCAGAGACCAGTGGTGATGGAGGTTGGGGTAGTAGCCTACCTTAGGGGCCAGTAGTTCAAATCCAAGGTATAGAAATTGCCTGCAAGCTCCCCCATTCCTTCTGCTACCCTAAAAGTGCTCATTCTTTTAAAAAGAACAGCTATTAATGCTGCTCTTCCATGCTACCAGATAAATCCCAAACAGATGTACACTCACACATATATATCTCTTCACTGTCCCTGCTAGGGAACCAAGAGCAGAAAGAAGTCACTGGTGTTGGTGATAGTTCTAACAAAGACAGAAGGGAGAAGTTTGATGTGCAAAGACCATTGCCCCTCTTTCTTTTTCCAAGTCAGGCAGCACATGGTGGTACTAACTGGCTGGCAGCCTAAGAAACTTGCCAACCACAGACCAGATCAGTAATCCCCCCATCACAAAGATCATCAGTTCTTCACCCTTGCACTGCACTGGCAGCAGTTCTCTTGGCTTTAAAGCAGAAATATTTGGAGTACTATTTGGAGAAGCTAGACATAGAACCTGAGACCTTCTCTAAATAAAGGATATTCTCTAACACTGAGCTCTCTTTAGAAGAATGGCCCTCTTCCTCCTTCTTGTGTGAGCTTCTCAAACCATATTATAATTCAGTGAGAAGAAGCTACAATTGTATGGAGTGAGTGAACAGTTCCTTACTGGTTAATGCAGATGGAGATCTCCTTTCTATTCACCACCAAAGTGCATGTGGGATAATCCAGTTGTACACATGTATTGCTAAATGGATTGTCACCTCTATTGTGAAAGATCACCTAATCAGTAACTCTGGTTCCTTTCCTCCCTTCAACAAGTAATCAGCATGATTGCCCCAGTAAATAAAGAAGAATTGCAGAGCTCATGGGAGCTGTGTTTTCAACCTGCTCTCTGCATAGAGGGCAAGCAGCTGAAGAACAATTCTCTAGTCATAAAGTATACTTGTAGGCTATCCACTCAGCATAGCATCTCACTGTTATCCCAAACAAATGGGACCCTGTGAGGTCCTCTAGAAGTAAAAATAGAGAATTAATTGGCTCTAACTAAGGGCCTTTCCACTCTACACTGTTATAGCGCTATTATTCCACTTTCAACATCCTCTGGGATTCTGGGGATTGCAGTTTACTGAGGCCAAAGAGCTCTCTGGCTGAGAATTCTAAATGCCCCTCCCTAAACTGCAAACTCCAGGATTCCATAGGATGTTAAAAGTGGAATAATAGCACTATAACAACATAGGGCAGAAATGCTCTTAGAGTGCTGCAAGAGGTGGGGTAAATAGCAAGGCCTTTTAACTAACATTTACAGGGTCACTGAGGGGGGAAAACAGCCAGAGATGCAAAAATAAGCTAAGCTATGTTTACTGTAGAAAAATAAAATGAGCACTCAAGATCAACAATCGCTCACACATTCACACAAGCCTGACTAAAAGAGAGGAAAGGTGGACAGCAAAGATTTCAGGGTGAAATGAAGAGCAGGAAAAGAAATGCAGTATGGCCTAGGCTGGTACCAAAGGACAGTACAAATCAGGAGTCATAGTGACAGAGTGGATGCAAGCAATTGATGTACTGTCTTGGAGTACTCAACATCAGGGATTCTTATATCCAAGATCTGCCCTGAGGGTAAGGGGTGTAAATGGCTCTCTGCCTGGACAAGCAATGAAGATTTTCCAGAGTGGACAAAGGTGGCTGGAATGAGTTGATGGTCTTGACGTGTGAGGGAAAATATGTTGATGATTTTAGTGTGTAGGTGACAAAGGTTTTGATGACTGTACGCCAGCTCTATGTTGAGGATGTGATAAGGGATACTGGGACAGATGCAGGTGAGACAATAATTAATTAGGTGGGAATCTTCCTGCTTCTTGAGACAGTGCTGGCCTTTGTGTTTTGGAATTTGCCAATGACTTCCTGCTCATGATCTCACTGCACCTAGAAGAGGAGGTTGTTGGCCTAATCCTCTGTGTACCGTACCTGACCCTTTGTTGCCTTCTTGACCAGCCTGGCTACCTGATCACAATAGGGTTAGTTTGATAGCAGCTGATTCCCATATTAGTGCCAATTAAATCATATTTTGCCAGTTAAACTATACCAAAGTGTTGGGGATGCATGGCTCTTAACATTCATCTCAGAGGCAGAGGAAACATGACAATTCAGCCCTCTAGGAACTGGGCTGCAAGTAGGAACAGATTGTCTCTCTGAGATCTGTCTTTAAGAACAGACACATACATAAAGGTAAATTTAAGATTGCTAGGTCAGGACTATCTCAAACTTTGAGAATTCAGGTCAAAATCTTGAAACTTAAGGAACAATGCCATGTGATGTTAAGGGGACAGGCTCTGGTGATGCCACTGAGTTTGATCCATTAAGTGTCAACCCCAGTTGTAAAGAATGTCTGGGTATCAAATTGGGAGAGTATATATTTTTCTTTCTTTTTTTAAGTAATTTTTATTAATATTTCACACACATAAAATAACTGGATATACATCATTGTTATGGATATATCCAACACCCCCTGCCACTTCCATATTTATATTCCCCAGTTGAATCCTGCCTTATCTTTCATTTTTACAGAAAAAGAAATTCTTGTTTCATCCTCTCATAGATTTATATTTTTAACCAGTCCATTACTCCTTCCACTCCCTTCACAATTCTGGATAGATTTATTTTTCAAAGAATTTGCTAATTTTTCAGTCTCCACCATATCCAGGACTTTTAATTTCCATTCTTCTAGGTTAATTTCTTTCTTTTCTTTCTAATGTTGGGCATATGTCAACCTTGCTGCCATTATCAGATACAAAAGTATCTTCTGGTATCTTCTGTTCTCCCTGTTCTGACCTAACGTATTTAGCAAATAAAATTCTGGTATCATTTCAAAATTCACTTTACAAACTTTTTGGATTTCATCATGTAACCCCTTCCAAAATTTCTTTGCCATCCAATAAGTCCACCACATATAAAAGAAGGACCCCACCTTCTTGTCACATTTCCAACACTTTGCATCCCCATTTTTAGTAATTTTTTTGTAATCTCTCTGGGGTCATATACCATCTGTGCAACATCTTATAAAAGTTTTCTCTTAAATTTGGCATAAATTTTATATCTACCTTCCAACTTTTTTCCCAAGCTTCTAATTCAATTGGATGCTCCACATTCTGGGCCCATCTAACCATCGTTTCTTTTATTATGTCTGGTTCCATTTCTTTCTTCAATAATAATTTATAAAGTTTAGAAATTCTCTCCTTATGATTTTCTTTCAACAATAAATCTAGTTCATTTTCTTTTGTCTCAAACCCATATAATTTCTGATCGGGAGAGCACATACTTTTCAATACAGCACTCTCATCCTGAGACTCCTTCTTGCCTTGAGGGCTGGAGAACCCGAATCAGACCCTGAAATGTGGGAACCCTAGCCAAATCCAAGGTTAGAGAAATTTCTGGAATTGTCTTTCCCTCTTCTCCATCCTGCAGACTTCGGGACTTCTGAAATTGTCTCTGAGGGGTTTTTACAAACACACACCCAAACACACACACCCAACCAGAGCTGGTTTTTGCCGTGTACAGGGATGGCACAATAGAGAAAGGGGACTGTCCCCTTCTAATTCTACTGGAATCAACTGTTCCTGCATAGGAAGTCACACTCAAATATCCCTATAGTTTACCGTTTCATGGATCTTCTTTATTTGCATTTTTAAAAAAATAATTGCATTTTTTACTACATTTCTCTTAATTGTATAAACCTTATAGTTACTAACAACTGTATCCAAGACGATATCTTCCCATTCTACTGTTATCTTTATTTTTAATTTATGTAGGAATTATTACATTTCTCAGTTGTGATGCAGCTGTCTGCTTCTATATTGTCAATAGCTACAAACCTCTTTGACAGGCCAGAAGTAAATTGTATTACTTACAAAGTTAAACAATAATTTCACTGACATATATTCTTCAAATCGGCAACATTTCCAATGTTTGCCTACAATACCATCAAACAAAGCTCATCCTATTCCACCTAACAGAAAATCAGCATCTTTTTGGTATGCATAATTTGTTTCAATCATAACTTGTCATGTTGAAATCAAATAACACTGTTTTAGATTGTTGCTTTGCTGTGTTTTTGTTTTGCTTTTTTTCTGCTTTGGAGTGGGTGGGCACTAATTTAATTATCTTTAAGCTACTTTTAAATTCACAAATTCAACTAACAGTATATCTGATTGGGATATGCATTTTTAAAATAAGCATGGAGACCCAGTTCTGTTTGACTGTGGTTCAGAAGAACCTTAGGCCATACAGCAATGTTTCATAAGGGCAGTAGCAGTACATGAAGAGACTTAAAAAACCATCAAAGCTATAAGGAAATATGAAGTTTGACAAAAATGGCTGAAGAAAGCATATATATATCTATATATATATGCGCACCCGCGCGCACACACATACGCACACACACACACACACAAATATATGAGAGAATGCTTTGAATGCTTTGAAAATGACTTGAAGACATACAACAAAGGAATATAATGGTAGTCTGTAATGACTGAAGTTAATCAGCTTGGTGTAGTGCTTTGAGTGCTAGAATAGGACTCAGAGAGACCAGAGTTCAAATCCCTACTCAACCATGGAAACTAAAGATGGGCCAACCGAATCCTTGAATCCTTGAATCCTGGGTAAGGATTCAAGATTCCCAAATCTGAATCCCTGTGCCAAAATAGGCAAACCAAATATTTTGAATCCGCCAACCAAATAGGTTGTTGGAGACCGGGACACTTGAAAACCAGGGAGACTGGGATGCCTGAAAACGAGGGAGACTGGAATGTCTAAAAATCATACATACAAGGGAAGATAGTAAGTAGCTGAGGTTTTCCCTTGGAGTAGTAATGGCCTTTGCTAACAATTTCACAAATTACATCTGGGGTTGTATTCTAAGATATTTAAACTGAACATTTCATATTTAAGTTCAGTACTTGACTGGAAGCTATAGGCTTGAGATTTCAAGGACAGCTGAAACATTCCTTTGCAGGGCTCCCTTGCAAACCTCTTTCAGACACAATTCTGGGCTTTGGAGTTTTACAAGGTGTCACAGCCTTCTTTGCCAAAGTGTACTGGTGCATCATCAAACTACAAACCCCAGGATGCCAGAAGGAGCTATGCAAAGAAAAGCCAGTTTTGACCTGGATTATCGCTCTATTGTAGTATGTGGCCCTGTTTACACAGGCAGGAAAATGTGGGATTAATCCACATTTTCCTGCCTGTGTGGAAAGGGCCTTCATGTCATTTTCAATCTGGGGAGATCCTGAGGCAAAACTAGGACAATTGTCTTGGCCAGATTTCTTCAGAGGGAGGTTTGCCTTTGTCTAGGCTTTTGCTAAGGCTGAGAGAGTGTGCCCAAGATTATCCTTCTTTCTCTTGCTTTTTAAACTCTTTTTTAAAACGAATTCGAAAGACTCGAGATTTGTGAGATTTGTGGATTCCCAGAACCTTCCAGGGATTCGGATCGGAATTCGGAAAATTCTGGATTCATCCCATCCCTAATGTAAACCCACTGTGTGACCTTGGGCAAGTCATACTGTCTCAGCCTCAGATGAAGGCAAAGGCAAACCTCCTCTGAACAAGTCCTGCTAAGAAAACCCTGTGATAAGTTCCTCTTAGAATCACCTTAGGCTCACATTGAAAATGACTTGAAGACATACAACAGTGATTGAACCTTTAATTAGGACTGCAAACATCATCATCACTATCATAATCATTACCATCATCATGATCATCATCATTACCATCCCACCTTTTTCCTAGTTTTGGACTCAAGGTGGCCTGCAGCAGATTAAAAAAACAGTTAAATATTCACAAAGTACTAAAATTAAAAAGTGATCAAACTATCAAAGCCCATTTAAAACCAATGTGAACAATAAGAAAGAGAACAGCCCCAACAGAAATTAATATTAATAATAATAATAATAATAATAATAATAATAATAATAATAATAGCAGCAGCACACTGTACACTGTACATGGCCCATCCCAACTAGGCAACCAGACTTCAAAGGCCTGTCAAAACAGAAAAGTCTTCACCATTCCATGAAAACTGAGTAGGAAGGGTACCAGTCTAACCCCTCTGGGAAGAAAGTTTCAGAGCCTAGAGAGAAGATCCTTTAACGTTAGAGACCAGTGCCACAGAGCATCACCCAATGCCACATCTTAATGACAGGCCCACTGCTGAATAGCTGTTGTAGGTACCATCTGTCCATTGTCAGGCAACAAAATGCCAAGATATTCAGCAGGCAAATGAATAAAGCTTAGCAGTCCAATAAAGCTTGTCTGGTCAGGGTGAATCCAAAGTAAAGTCAAGTGTTGGTCCAAAGGTCAGAAATCCAGCTGGCAGCAATATCAGATAGGCCAAAGGTCAGAAAAGACAGGCAGACATTGAGTAGGAGATCGGTAGCACACAGGAAGGCAAGGGACAGCAAACACACAAGTTGTTTCTGGCATCAGGCCAGCACCCTCTGCCTTCCTTACAAAGGCTGTAGCCAGCTGGCTTTCATCTCAGCCTGATTAGTTCCCGGTGCTCTTGTGTCTGCTTCTCCTCCTTTGAGGCTACTGTTCACCTGAAGAAACTGACTCCTGGCTCATGACAATAGTGATGAAGGGAGCAGTGCATAGTCACACCTTATCTGTATGTGTTCTTCACACGTCTGTTTTCAAAGTGTGTCCATCTTAGGTACAAGACGGGGCTCCACATCTCATACAAGATTTCTAACATAGTAGAAGGTCAGTGAAAACATTGGGTCAAAGTCTGTAAGACATATCCACAAGGCTTAACAGTGATAGGTTTTTCTATACATTTATCCACTGTGAAGTGTAGAATCCATTCAGACTTCCACCATTCTCTCTGGAGTTTTGGCAAACAAAAAAATACCACTGTGTCAAAACTCCGGAAAGTGGAGCCAATCCATTATTTCCATCTCCATGTCAGGTAAGGGTAATTGTGCCCATGCTTCCTTAAAGAGATATATGCCCTTCCCAAGGAGGGATTGTAAACCCTCCAATCCCCTAAAAATTTTCATTCAGGAAAACAGAGCCACACCTCCAGAAGCCACCAATGGGCAGGATTCTCCAGTAAAACAAGGCACACACATGCCTTTTAAAAATTGCCTTTTTTCACAAACAGGAAGTGATGTTCTGGTCACATCTGGTTTTATCAGAAGGGGCGGGTGCAACACATGGGAGAAGAAATGGTCGTTGGGCCCTCCATGCTTCCCCCATTCTATATATCTTAAACATTTTTTAAAAAAATACACTGTATTTCAACTATTCTCTTAACTCACTCCATCCAAACAATATTTTCCAGACACCTTTTAAAAGAAATAGTCTGTGAATTTTAACACCAGAATGATTATTGTTGTACCTTGCAAACATTGTATTTCCCTCAACTGCCACACTTTCTGCCCAGAGTTTATGAGGTACCTTTAAAGGGAACAGAACAGTTCTGAAGACAAGAGGTTTCTGTGCAGTTTGCAGTGGTCTGACTTAGAGTATGCAGGCTTCTAAGTACTCTCCACAGAGCTCTCTGGAACTGAAAATCACAGGCACAATATACGTGATGGATATAAATTGAACAGCTGCCTAAATCAGTGGTTCTCAACCTGTGGGTCCCCAGATGTTCGTGGACTTCAGCTCCCAGAAGCCCCAGCCACTATGGTCAATGCTCAGGGCTTCTGGGAGCTGAAGTCCACAAACATCTGGGGACCCACAGGTTGAGAACCACTGGCCTAAATACTTTAAAGATACCAGATTCCATCTCATCTTGAAGACTAAGCAGGATCAGCCCTGTTAGGACATAGATGGGAAGCTGCCAGTGAATGTACTGTAATCATCTTGCCCAAAAAGGGAGATTTGATACTGGTCTATAGTTGTTAAAGGCCAGGGGGCCTAGGGAGATCTTTTTTAGAGGCAGTCATAACCACACCTCCTCTTATACAAGATGGAAATTCTCTCCCCACCCCAACACACCAGGAGATGCATTAATATCTTTTATCTGTCTAACTGCATCTATCTAATTGTAGCTGAGATCTAACTTCTTTCTGGAGAACCAATCAAGAAGGACAGGGATTGAAATGACAGGGTGTCCTCCTTTATTGTCCAAGCAACTTGTCCACATCTGCAACGCTCACCAAATAAAGTTGATCCAGTATAATCCTGTGGCTGGACACCCCTTTGTCAGCTTTTGCTGCAATGATGGTATCTAACTTGGCCTTAATGTTGTCATATATCAGAAACAACTTGAAGGAACACAAGAACAACAGAAACAAATTTGGCTCTTACTCAAATTTTATCTGTGAAATCACCATTAAAAGCATCATAGAAAACTGCAGAAGGCTCTAGAACTGGATTCAGGGGAAAGTGCCTGAGTTAGTCCCCTCACCACCCTGAACAGTTCATCTGGATTTGAATTCACTGATGCAATATATGTGGAGAAAGTTTTCTTCACTGCACACATTACCACGTTGTAGGAACAGAGAAGTTCTCTATATTGTGTCTTGTTGGATATAAGCAGTTGGTATTTCTCTGCCCCTTCCATCAAGTGAAACAGAAATTCCTAAAGGCTTGTGATCAATGTCCAATTGATTAAGAACCTTATGCCTATCTTTTACAGCCTCCAATCAACCATTCCTTAACAGGCATAGTCCAAACAAGGACAGTCATGACAAAACTGGTAACATGAAGAGAAGGAAAATAGCATGGCACAACTTAAGAGCTTTGTTGGCATTTGATCTAGTCTTGTCAATAGAGAAAGTCAACAAAGAGACTTGCTAGCCCAGTCATGTGTAACCTGATGCTCATTTCCAGTGCAGATAGGAAGGACTGCCACTTGGGAACCATAACCAGATCTGTCTGGAACTGGGAGTGTGCCACTGGTGAAACACTTCAATCCTGGTTTTACTTCAGTTCATTTCTCATATGGATTTTTTCATTGCCACATATAGTAGTTGTTCATTCCCCCCGCCCTTCAGTTGTCCTTGAATGACCTTAGGCAGAAAGCTGCCTGTATGTGAGTGCTCTGCTTTTTCAATCATTCTCAAATGAGCAGGTGTAGTTTTCCTCAAATGACTTTTATTTTATTTTCCTGCCTGCTACTTTGCTGGTTTCACCTAATACTTCCCTATAACAGATTTGCTGTTTCTCATTTACAAGTGTGGCACTCATTCCATTGGACTTCCTAAATTCTTTTGGAAATTTTTTCTTTTGTATCTGCACATTGGACACATCTTGTCCAACAACTTTCTTTGTCATGCAATCCCACCTTTGGCTTACAATTGCTCCAGGTTCGTCCTTTTGTTCATTTTTTCTTTGGAAATAGGATATTTCTAAATGCTATTATGCAGAGTTGTCTTCCTCTTCAAGCTCCTCTTCAACAGCACTACAGCTGGTTGCAGTTCAGCCACAAAATGCCTTCCTTGAGAGCTTTCTCACACTTTATATATGGGTATTTTTCCCCCAGCAGATTTTACCACTGAGGAAGTGGCTCACCATTTCTTGACAATTCTGTAGAAGAAAGAATTCTGTCTGTTCATTTTGCTTTCTCCATTCAACTTTCCTTTACTGAAGGAAAGTTAATTAGTATCATGGTTAGAGAAACGGTAGAAATCCATCAAAAAAACAATGTATTCACATTTCCAAACTTCTTCATAGATAGAATAGAAATAATCGGAAATTTTTAAAATGTGAATCTGGGGAAAAGTTAAATTGTTAAGCAGTGATAGGTGGTGCCTTCAATCTCAGTGGAGTAGTGAAGCTGTCCTAGATTATAGTCTGAAGCTTAAAGAAGCTACCAAAAGTCCTTAACTTGTTTTTGGAGATACAGGTAATCTTCTGGGGAACTTTTATAAATTTTGGATGAAAATCATGAAGGAATTCAACATCTCACTATCATGAAAGCCACCAGCTGCTATGGCTGACTAGAGATGTCCATCTATTTTGTTTTTTATCTTTTTTAAGTGTATGTTTTAAATTGTAATATTGAGAATGAGACATTTTGAGTCAGATAATTACATAGTATTTTATTCAGGAAATGAAAATCTAAGAAGAAATGGGATGACATTTAAAGTGAGGCAAAAGCAGTCAAAAGATACAATACAAAGTCAGACCAAATCATGTCAATAAAACTGAATTTTGTGAGGCCAACAGTTGATTCATCATAAACATTTTCTTCAAACAATCCAAGAAGTGGCAATATACATAGACATCTCTTGCTGGGCAATATAGAAATCAAATAGACTACATAATCAGAAGCAGAAGATGGAAAACCTCCATTCTCTCTGAAAAAACAAGACCAGGATCAGATTGTGGCACAAAACCATGAACTAGTAACAGCAAAAGTTAGAGTAAAGTTAAACCAACTACCATGCTGAAATACAACCTGAAGAAAATCGTTGTAGAATTTAAAGATAATGTGAAAAACAGATATGCACTATTAAGCCTAATTGACTGGGAGCCAGAAGAACTCTATACTAAAGCTAGAGATACTGTCAGGGAGGAATGCAAAAAGACACTGTCTCTAGCCAAACAGAAAGAGAAGCCTCAATGGATGACAGATGAAACTTCAAGAGGTTAAGGACAGGAGAGAAGCAAAAGCAAAAGGTGACAGAAAGGGACTCAGTACCCTGAATGCAACTGTTCAACAACTTGTACACAAGGACAAGGAGAACCACTATAATAAACAATGCAAAGAAACAGAAGATGACAACAAAAAAGGAAGAACAAAAGACCTCTTCTACAAAAGCTGAGAAATCAAAGGGAAATTTACCCAAGAGTGGTGGTGCTTTACCAACAACAAGGATACACATTACATGACCAAGTAGAAATAAAAACACAATGGAAACAATACACTGAAGAATCATATAGAAGAAAGGTTGACAGACTCATGCAAGGAAGAACCATGTGAAGACAAACTGCCAGTTCTGGAACATGAAGTGAAATCTGCACTCAGAGCACAGAGAAAGAATCTACTCTAGTACTAACTAAAATCTGTCAATAAATAAAGAAAACAAAAGAATGGCCCACAGATTGGAAATGCTCATTATACATTCCAGTCTCTAAAAAACGGGACACCAGGGATTGCAGTATCCACAGGACTACTGCATTAATCTTCCATGCAGGCAAAATCATGCTCAAATTCTAGAACAAAGACTACTACACATATGGAGTGAGAAATGCCAGATGTCCAAACTGGGTTCAGGAAAGGAAGAGGTACTAGGGATTATATTGCAAAAAATATATTAATTACTAGAGCACACCAAATAATTTCAAAAGAAAATCAGCCTGTATTTCACAGATCATAGCAAAGCTTTTGATTGTGTAGATCATGAGCAACTATGGAATACTCTTACAGAAATGGGGGTACAACAACGTTTGATTTTCCTGATGTGTAACCTGTATGGAGGAAAGGAAACTACTGTTAGGACAGAATATATAGAAATTGAATATTTTCCTATTGGCCAGGTGGCCAGGCAAGGCTGCATTTTATCACCCTATTTGTTTAATTTGTATACTGAACATATGATACATAAAGTAGGATTAGATTCAGAGGGAGGAGGTGTGAAAATTGGAGAAAGGAACATGAAAAATTTGAGATATACTGATGACTCCATACAAATAGCAGAAAACACCAAAAACTTGGAATGATTACTGAAGAAAGACAAGGCAGAAAGTACAAAGGCAGGTTTACAGCTGAACATTAAGAAAACAAAATAATGACCACCAATGATTTACATAACTTAAAGGAGAAAGTGAAGACATTGAAATAGTTTTAGATTGTCCATACCTTGACTCATTCATTAATCAGAATGGAGACTGAAGTCATGAAATCTGGAAATACTAGGACTTGGAAGGACAAAATCCAAAAATGTCAAGAGACATCATTGAATACTAAAGTTAGAATTGTCCATTGCATTATACTTCCAATGTCTATGTATGGTTGGAAAGCTGGACAGTGAAGAAAGTTCACAGGAAGAAAACCAACTCCTTCGAAATGTGGTGCTGAAGAATAGTTCAACAGACACCCTGGACTGCTAAAAAGTCAAATGGATGGATCCTAGAGCAAATCAAGCCTGAACTCTCTCTAGAAGCCAAAGTGACTAAACTAAGGCCATTGCACTTTCATGAGAACACATGACTCACTAGAAAAGACAATAATGCTTGGTAAGGTGGAAGGCAGTAAGAAAAGAGGAAGACCTCATTACAGATGGATAGACTCAATCAAGGAAGATACATTACTGAATCTGCAAGACCTGAGGTGGTTGGCTGAGGATAGAGTGACTTGGAGGCTCTCATTCATAGGGTCAGCATAAGTTGAAGTTCACCTCACAGCAGTTAACAACAAATATTGAGAATAGTTTCATTCTATTTCAATGTTTTTAACTTCAGTGTAATAATTGTAATTTGTAAGCCAGCTTGAATCCCAATCTTGGGGGAAATGCAGGCTGTAAATAATGATAATAATACAACTAAAGATTGTCACTATCACTGTTATCGTTGTCATCATCATCATCATCATTATCATCACCATCATCATCATCATCATCATCATCACATCAGCAGTGGGCTTTCAGTGCTCAGCTCTTATATATCTCAACTTTTAAATTCCTGTTTATCCTATTCTGCCATGCATATAATGGTGAAAGTGGCTTCCAACCCTCTTATCTGGGAATAGCAGCATCTCTTCAATTTGGCCAGTGCAAATACATGATAATTTTGTCTTATTCATTTTTTTTATTAGAATTTGCCAAAAAATCTACTTTTATTCATTTAAAAAAAAATAAGAAAAAAGTTGAGGGTTTTTTTTTTAAGTTGAATGTTGGAAAAGATTTATCTGACAGATTTATCTGTGACCTCTTTTTCCCTGTCCAGGCAATAAGTTCATCTTCTAGGAGTGTGTTCTCTTCTTAAATTAGGCATTTATTTATTAAAGGATCCAAAGTTCCTTATTCCTTAACAGATATGTGTATTCCCCCCCACACACCATTTCCCCCACTTCTGTGCACACTAGAAACTGTTTCTGCTTCTTGCTTTCTCACAGCCAGCTTCAGGCTTGTAAGGGATGTTAATTTTTCCATTCTGAGAGCCTTTTGTCTCCACACATTCTTGTATGAAGAAGGCTTTAGCAATGCTTACACTATTATAAGGCAGCAGTCCTTAAATGGATAGAAATTCTGTGTGGGAAAGGTAAATTATGGAAGTTTCTTTTTTAAGAAAAAAGAAAGAAAGAAAGAAAGAAAGAAAGAAAGAAAGAAAGAAAGAAAGAAGGAAAGAAACCAGTGGGAATTCTGCAACAGGAGCCAGGATGAACAAAAATTTACATAGACGAAGGGAATAGTTTGCATTTGCCTGGAGTTTTCTTCTACTTTACAATGTGCTGACAGCTTCAGCTTCAGCATATTATTATGCAACAGCATTTAGCACCAGGAGATTTTTACGGGAACTTTGAGGATCACTGTGTCTTTGGCTTGTAGCCTAATACTTTCTGTCAGTTTACAGAGCCATGATTATTATTTCTCCTTCTCCTTCTTCTTCTTCTTCTTCTTCTTGTTTTTTTTTTAAAGGTCATTATATGCTGCCCTCAGAAAGATTATTTGGACTTTGAAGTTTCAACTCTGGAATGTAAGGCATCTCATTCATTCAAAGCAGAAGGCTTTGCCACCTACTGCTTCCTCAGTAACTGTGACTCAGAAGCTAAAAAAGACCACTCCTCTTAGAAGCCAGTGGAATAATTCAGTTTGAGTGGTGCTATTGTCCATGTCACTCAGGACATTTCTGCTGTCTTAGTCAGTCCAAAGAAAGTTCATAAGTAACTTTCAAAATAGTGTATGGCTGTTTTTTTTTAAAACAACTAAAGATTATGGCCTGCAGATGAATTTATTTCAACCGAGACAAAACATCTTTGCTGTTACCATAACATATACCCCACTCTATGAGATGCGTTATTTTCATAGCTGGACATATTTCATGGCTGGAACATGTTTGAAAGTGTTTTGGGTGTAAGCATATGTCAGGTCAGGATGATCTCAGACATGATCATTTCTTAAGTTCAGAGAAAATTAGGTGGGAAAGCCCAATACTGATCAGCTTGTGATAATCCTTTCTAAAACTGTAAGTTATGAGTACTCTCAAAGTCAACAGCAGGCAAAACTGCCCAAGTGAAGCAATCAGGAACCCTATTATGAGCATATCCTACAGAGAACTTCTCCATTCACACTACGTGACCAAGATATTAAGAGACTGTCAGGACTCCCATCAATGTTTTGTCACCTAAACCTAAGACAAGCAGCTCATTCCAGACTCCTTTGTCAGTTTCATGGGAAAGCCCTTACTGCTTTGTCCACATACCCTCCTTCAGGGCAAGAAATAGGGTATAAAAACCCCATCTCCAGCCCTGTAATTTGAAGTACTTGGACATAATATATGGTGTCTAGACTCTATTTGTTCCTGCTACCCTCAGATGTGCTGTCTGAACCACTCCACTTCAATCTTCTGCTTCTGGTTTGGTAACTATCACCGTTTCCACCCAATTTCTCTTTATCCATCCCTTCTTGCCTCATTTTCCAATAGCCTTGTGTAGTTCTTGAGAGTGTCTGATTTCCTGTATGCTTGTTAATTCCAAATAAAATACTCTGTTTACTTTTTAACTGGAGTCCTCTCTACAGTTAGTACTGGTATACACAGGTGAAAATATCCTGCCATTACTCTCCTCTCGTAGGCTTCTTTTGGACTATAATTCCCCCAAATTCCAAGGAGACACTGGCATTGCAGGTGGAACTCAAGATCCCCTAACTTTTACAGTAATATTTCCTTGGTGATGCTCACTCTTTATGTGGAACCTGAAAAATTTGATTGTGAGTCAAAGAGGTATCCTAACATGATCTGTGTACTACTGTCATGTCATTTAACTTAGCACCAGAAGCAGAGGCATAACTTTATATAAATGAGTCCCCTGAAGATGTCCACTTCTGCCATCTTGTGCATGAGCTGGGACCGTGATGAGTAGGATGCAGCAAGAAGGCCCCATTGGCTTGAGGTCTGAGGGCAACCTTTCCCAATACATGATTGCAAGTAACTTGCAAATTTTCTTGGAAATCCTGCACTGAAAAAGCTGGGTAGCTCAACAACGTGCCAAAACACTGAATTCTGCAGATTCAGAACCTAAGTATATGAAGTAGATGCTTAAATGAATTGACATAATGGACTGATTATGCTCTATGTATTGGCAAAGGAAGAACATATTTGTAATTTCACTTTCTGATTTTTTGATAATGATTTCTGGATAAATAGCCATACTGTTTCTTCCAGTAAATGTTTCATGGTGTTTGCATCCGGATCACTGCCTATCTTTGGTTCCTACCTGCAAAAATAAGATAGAGGAAAAATATTTTTTAAAAAATGGATATATGCGCTTGAACTTCTGCAGAATCCATGCACTTCTGTGCTAAAAATATACCCATTAACTCTAGACCAGATCTTTGGCTTTGCAAAGTGCTCAGAATCTGTCCTGTGTGGGTGTTGCTTTTCCTTCTGGATTTATAGTGGATGTAATCTTGAAGATGCAAGTATATTCCCATTTCCATGTAGCACTGAATAAATATATAAAGAGTCACCTCAACCTGCAATAACAAATGTACAGAAAAAGAAAACACTGGACATTCACCCAAACAGTGGAGCTGAAATGGAACTCTAAGCATTATATAGGGCACAAGACATCATGCACAAGCAACAGTGGCTCCATATACCAAAGTGCTGGAGAAAGACAACTTGATCATACTGCAGAGAAAAGTGACACCCAGTGGGCAAAGCACTCTTTAACTTGAAACAGCTCTGTTTAATTATATTGTAATTGAAAGTAATAGCAGGCACCAAGATACTATTGGTTACATAGATGAGGTATATGTATCAGTGAGATCCAGTGTGGTAAAGTGGCTTGAGTGTTGGAGTATGACCCCGGAGACCAGGGCATGATTTCCTGCTTGGCAATGGAAACCTATTGGATGACTTTGGGCACATCACACACTCTCAGCCACAGAAAACCTCATGATTGGGTCACCTCAGGGTTGTCCTAAATCATAAACAACTTGAAGGCACATAACAACAATAACAACAACATTCATTAATCCTGTTTCTGAATGGCAAAGTAGTTCCCTCAGAGTCTTAGTCCATTTCTGCCCTAAACTGTTATAGCGCTGTTATTCCACTTTCAACATCCTGTGGAATTCTGGGGTTTGTAGTTTATGGAGGCCAAAGGGATCTCTGGTTGAGAATTCTAAACGCCCCTCCCTAAATTGCAAACCCCAGGATTCCACAGGATGTTGAAAGTAGAATAATAGCTCTATAACAGTGTAATGCAGAAATGGCCTGAGGGAGTAGCATGATCACATTCTTTAAATTGTTACCCGACTGCCATACCCTATCCCAGGGACTATAAATTTGATATTAGAAATGGTCGCCATGCCAGAGAGGTTGCCCGGGTGGGCACGTAGGCAAAGAGATCGAACGACTGAAAACAGGTTAACACCAGAAAAATCCCCAGTCACATAGCCCAAGGAGACCTCAGGCTATACATATTCCCATAAACAAAGGGTCCTCAGCCAAGAATAGCCGACTTGAGGGGATTAGCGTGTTTTCCCCAGATTGAGCAACTTTGACTCTGAAAAAATCCTATAAGGCAAGGTCCATCTACATAAACCAATACTGCAACCCTATATAAATCAATACTGCAACCCAACATAAACCAATCATGCAAACTACCAAGTTGCCATTGTATGGCATTCCTTTCTTTGTTGTGGTCATTGCTCTTCCTGGGAGAGGGCCTGCCCTTGAGATACATTCTGCCCTATCTTAGTTTTGGAGGGTCTCTTCAGAGAACTCTCCGCCACGCTAGCAGACCGGCATTCAGTTAGTTTATTGATCCCCTCAGCCATCTCTTCGCTGAGCTCCGTTCTTCTTGCCGCTTCCTGGACCGAAGACTTCAGGATAGGTGCAGTATCACCACCTCTACATTCCCTTTGCTATATCTCCTATCCATTTTTCACCTCTTTTCCTTTTCAATAGGCCTTGCGTGCATGAGTGAGTGCGTTGGTGTGTGATAATGTATTCATTTAATAAAATTCATTTATTTGATAAATTTGTCTGGTTTTTTGGTTTGGCCTGACCCCGTAAAGTTGGGTTACCTTGTCCCTCATTTTGCTAATGCCAGTGCTTCGCTAATTTTCCCAACCTTTATAACTTGGAGCAGATCAAAGTGTCCCCCACGAGACCACCAGAAGTCAGGGTAACAAAATACCCCCAGGGCTGTCACGAGTGAGTGCAAAAATACACACACTGTCAAGAGTGAAGGGAATTTTGCAACAATTTATAAAACTTGGGTAAAATAAGAAGGCTGGTGGGGTTTTGACAAATGAAAGAACAACAAAAATACACTTAGAGGCTTTTATATCTCTATCATGCACGCAGATCTAATTGCCTGGCTTTGTTTTTAATCAACTAGTACTATTCTGAAAGGCCTACCCAGTAAATTTTTAACCAAGAATTTTAAATTGATTTATTTAAAATGGTTTTATGTGTTTTTACTTGTATTTTAATCTGTGTTGGACCCTGCCTTGAGGAGAGGCAGGTAAGAAAATACTGATACTAATACTAATAGCAACAACAACAAAAATATTATATATATGTGTATATGTGTGTGTGTGTATATATATATATATATATATAAAATAAAATATAATACACCAACAATATATAATATATAAATATATAAAATATAATAATGATAATAATAATGATAAATAATAATAATAACTACTACTACTACTACTACTATACATAATGACCATTTATATGTATGTAGTTGTAACAAGAGCATGGATAGGAATTTCCTAGGTACAGTAGCATAGTCTTGAGGCAGCATCAAAAGTAACTTCTTGCACCAGTTTGGCTTTGACCAGTCTACATGTTTAGGTGGTTAAATTGCATCTCTCAAACTCCAGTGAGAGGTTTTACTAAATGAAGTGTGTGACAACTAGCCTTGTCAAACAATTTAATTTAAAGCAAGAGCTACCCAGGCAAAACAGCCCAGAAATTAATTACAGGGGAAGCTTAAAGAATGCTTATGATGTTACAAAATGGCCCAAGGGACTCTTGGGCCACCCACTTATAGCCCATATAGTATTTGCAGTCGATTTGTTTGTATTTGATCCAGTCCAACAGGTTTGGAGGCAGTCACAACACCATATAGCTGGAACTAAAAAAATTATATGTATTAAGAAAATCATCCAAATTTACAGCTAAGCAAATATAAAAAGTGTATTACACACAGTCATATTGCTGAAATCCCATCTCAGTTCACGAGACTTAAGAAGCATACTTATTAGATTGCAGTCTAATGCAATTTTCAGAATGTCTCTTCCCCACATGGACATGAGTAGCAGGAGAGTGCAGGTTCTGCCTCAACATCCATCTGCTGAGGAAAGCCACAGTTACACGTGTGCATGCTCTCTGACTGAGGGACAACTTGTTCAACTAGAGAGCCTGATTTGACGGACAATGATGCCAGCCAGCACCCATATATGCTCCCTTTAAAAGTAGATGCTCTTGTCAGATATGCAGCATGATGGGAATTCACTACATCATTTACAGTACGTGTGGTGGAATCCTTCTGAAAGGGGCTTTATAAGGCTGGTGTACGAAATATTATTGCCTGAAGTAAAGGAAAAGACAAGGGTGTCCAAGGGCTGACTGGACTGGGACTTGTATCTTATTTGAACACCTGAAATGGGACAATGAGAGCCAACATGGTATAGAGGTTTGAGTGTCGGACGCTGAATACCAGAGTTCAAATCCCCACTCAACCTTGGAAACCCACTGGGTGACCTTGGGCAAGTCGCACTCTTTCAGCCTCTGACGAAAACAAAGGCAAACACCCTCTGAACAAATCATGCCAAGAAAACTCCATACTAGGTTCACCTTAGGGTCGCCATATGCCAGAAATGACTCGAAGGCACACAACAACAGTGGGACAATGTATTCCACAAAACGGAGCTAACTAGTGTAAGGTTGTCAGGAAGATTGTGTGCTATTCATGTGTAAACAGGAGTTTCTTTGTGGAAATACTACTTGTGCAAAAAACATCTTTGCATAGGAAGGTATATTTGCACAAAAATCTTTTTTAAAGTATTTTTTTTTGCAAAAAAAAAGTCCTTGAATACACAAATACATAGCAGTTGATCAATTTCTTGAAAGGATGCCTTTATTTTCTGAGACAACTTTCCTCCTAGAAACGAAGAAAAATGTTGCGATTTCTTCGCATCCAACAGTGAGGGGCAGCTATAGAGATTATGGGCAGCAGCCAAAAGGCTACTAAAATCTCCCCATTTTGCCTATAGGTAGACCTAGATTTGTCATATAGTATGTGAAGTCTTCCATCCTAAGACATTAAACGAATGATGTAATGATATGGCCAACATTACACAGGACCACATTACAGTGTCTGTATTCAAGTTCAAACCCTACAATACAGTTCACTGGCTGGTGCTCATAGGCCAGTTCAGCCAGATTTTTCATACCTGGAATTAAACTGGCTTCAGGAAATGCACTGTAATTTAGTAGATTTATGGATTATAACCTTTCAGCACATACCATTTTTTTAAAACCCACATAATAAAAGTAAAAATGACTGTATAATACAGCCAAATACAGAAGTAATAATTTGGATTCAGCATGAAAATAAAACGGTAGCAGCTCTTGCTTGGAGACAGTAAAATGAAATGATTAATATTATTGATTTTTAATTTAGTCTTCTTATTTTCATATTCTACGCTATTTCTAATAATGACAAGAGTGGCTGATACAAGAACCCACAAGTAATATATTGTTTTGTGTTTGGACTAATGAGAGGAAACTATTTCAATTTTGTCCTAAGTATTGGGATTGGTTTTATTTTCTACCACCACAACTGGCTGGCCTCAACATCGCAATAAAGGTAATTGGAAAACACTAACATTGTTGACGAAAAAGATTTTTTTAAAAAAAAAATGGAAGTACAAAAAGCCTTTTATTAACCTCTTCAATCCTGTGATTTTTAAAAACCATTTCAGATGTGTGGATAATATTTTATTAACTATTTGAGGTTGACAGGTTTGATTGTGACAATAAATCAATGGAATTCTTATCTTAGAAGAGGGTAAATTCCCTCTTGATAAGAATGTAGAGCAGTAAACTCTTACAGACTAGGAGGAGGTGATGATAACAGCAGCCAATGTGACTGGAAAATTGGAGTTAAACTTCCCCCAGTGTGATTGATTCTTTAGGACAGAAGTACACTGCCAATGAAAAACACAAGATTATCACAGTGCTCAAGAGAGCACTTTTCATC
The DNA here is from genome assembly GCA_948472985.1 of Iguana delicatissima. Classification (NCBI taxonomy): domain Eukaryota; kingdom Metazoa; phylum Chordata; class Lepidosauria; order Squamata; family Iguanidae; genus Iguana; species Iguana delicatissima. The sequence continues at coordinate 33,767 of CAOKZL010003318.1, read as the reverse complement.
TCTTTTTTGAACCATGACTGAGTGCAGCGTGAAACATGGTGGTCATTATATACTGTGAGAAGCTCGAATGTGGCTGCCATGTAGTGATTCAACCATTTGTTTAAATAAAAGCATTAGTGTAGCGTGGGTCATCAAGCTGATATACTACTGAGGTTGAGAGGATAAATGAACAAGTTCATACCAAAGATCTGGGGAACACCACACCAACCACTAGTTCTCAGAGGGCTGCTCTCCCCCTTCCATTTTTAACTTTCAAAAGTACTCAAAATCCCCCCCCCATTTCATTTTTTGGGATTTATAGGAAATTTTGCTCTGGTGGCACTGGGCTGTTTTAGACCTAAGAAAGGCTAAAATGTGACAAAGTTTTTCTCATACCATCACAGAAGCCACTTTAAGCAAACAATGGAGATTGGGGGCCCTTGGGAGACTGAGAAATAGCTGTTTGGGCCAGCAGACTTCACTTTCCCCACCCTAGACTGGACAGGACTTTCTTCATCCCCTCGTTCCTCCACCTGCTTCTTATCATTTATTTTTATTATGCTGATATGTGTAAAAACAGTAAAGTAATGAAAACTAAAAGCATATCCAGACAACACATCTTCATCTGCAATGCAGACATTCAAAAACTATCCCAGGCTAGTTCTATTTGATAGAGTAGCTTGAGGTAGATGACATGATGCCTTCCAAAGGTTTTGATCACAACATCCACAATCCCATACTATTAGTTATTATAGCAAGCCTGATAGAAGTCCAAACCATCTGGAGGGGACCACTTTGCCTTACCTAGAGTAGATTAATGGCTGACACTGAAATTAATAGCTTCACATTTCTTCCTTTCCCCCACTAATGATATAAAACTGATGACACATGTTTTTTCCCCACTTTGTTGATATTTTCAGAGCTCTGGAAACCCAGAAGTATGACACATATAAATCAATAGTAATTAAGTTAGTCTCTAATAATAACTAAGGCCCTTTCTGCGCCACCCTCCAAACCCACCATAGAGATGGGAGAAGGATGGGACCACGATGATAGTTAAACATGATGTTATCACAGTCCCATCTTTCTCCCATCCCCAAATGGTGCAATCATGGATTAAATCATTGGTGGGTTTTCCCTGTCAATGACCTGCAATCGTGCCACCATCACAGACTTAACTGGTCTGTGGAGAGTCTGGAAGTGCAATGACTGCACTTTCTGCCCCAATACAGCCTGGAAAGGTACCTGTCTGCACTGCAGAAGGAAGAGGCGGGGCCATCGTGCTTCTTTCATTTTCAGAGGCAGCCAGTGTGGAGTGCTGCACTCCCAGCAGAGCTGCTGCTGGGATGCCCATGGGAGGACATTGGAAGAAGGTCTATGTCTGGATACAACCCATTATTTCACTTTTAAAAAATAAGTTACATGAACGAAAGATTAATCTAGTTCTAGAAGGCTGTTCTTATAATAACTGAGAAAATTATGTCTAACATATATCAAGAGCTGAAGGAAAGCACTGAATAACCCTAACCCTAACCCTAACTTTCATCCTAACTCACACATTATTAAGCCCTGTTATTACTCTGAGCAAAACTAAGGTTGTAAAAGAGGCTGATGAATGAGTCAGCCCACTGGAACAGCTCTGGTTCTTCTAACCAGTAGAACTTTGTGCTCTGCATCTGAGTAGTACTGAAGTTATGAGCTCATTCTTTTGAGAGGCAGTATCACTGAGGTGTGAAAGGACAGTAGAAGTCTACAAGTTACAGAACATGACAGTGCAGAGAGTGCAACTCGCAATATCTTGCATGTTCAAAAGTTATGAAATTCCAGGGACCATCCAATGAATTTGATTGAGGGTCATTTTGGGACAGTGAAAGGAGCTACATTTTCATAGTTTTTTGTTGTTTTTTTAATGAACACATTTTATTAGAGAGAATGATGAGGTGCCCATATTTTGTTTTTTGTTTTTTAAATTATCAGATTTTTCCACACAAGCACAAGTGCAAAACCCATAAGTGCTATTCCAAATTCCAAAATTCCAAGTATAATTCAAAAGGAGATATGGGAATATCAGACCAGTAATAGAGGGCCTCTGCAGCCAACTATTAGGCATTACACTTTGTCTGTGAAGGTATCAAGGCATCCAACCAGTCAAGTTTGAAAAGAAGATACTGGGTGGATTCTTGGTCTAATCTAGCAAAGCAATCCAGATTTTCAAAAGTGAGACAGGTGGCAGAGTCTTTTGCTTAGGGTCAACGCAAAGGAAATATTTCCACAAAACAAATAAAAACAAAAGAAGACACTGATTTGAATAAAATCCACTTAGTTTAATTTCTGCATATAGATGTAAATGTTAAAAAAAACAACTATGATTTAAATCAGGACTGGCCAAAGGGCTAAGAACCAATTTACTCTCAAGTCTCTCTCTCCTGCAGTCCACATGCACCTGATGGTGCTGGAAAATTTCTCTATTTTTTGCCATATGCAAGCCAAAATGGCAACTGGAAGTGATGAAATATTGCCCATTTCTGCACTACACTGTTATAGTGCTATTATTCCACCTTCAACAGCCTGTGGAATCCTAGAGTTTGCAGTTTAGGGAGTGACCTTTAGAATTCTCAGCCAGAGAGCTCTTTGGCCTCTCAGTAAAGTACAAACCCCAGAATTCCACAGGATGTTGAAAGCGGAATAATAGGACCATAACAATTTAGTGTGGAAATGGCCACTGTTTCCATTCACTGTTATAGCTGAAATCTGAGGTACTGGGGAGTGAGAATGTGGAAGGGTGTTTTGTGCCTGTGTCTGTGTGTGTTGGAGGCTTTGGCACACTTTGTGGGAAAAACACCTAAAGATCTTACCCCAGATTTTAAAGCTTTGGGGTACTGGTGGAGAGCATGTTGGGGGATGCAAAAGTGGGTTTGGGGGGACTACATAAGGCCTACACTTTCCCCATGCCTGAAAAAAGAAAGACAATAAATCTCACCATAGTGGCAAAGACTCTAACCAATATCCTTTGTGCACCTTGCTGCTCTGTTCATTGTCCATGTGCATACTGTGGACTGGCAAATTCAAGACCTTTGATCTCCCTTTGTGTGGGTCTTGAAATTAAATTGAGTTAAAGAACTTTGAGACATGATACCCTCCCAATAGTGGACTCTTTAAACAGAAACCATGACTGCCCTACCATTCAGTCAAAAATCAACACAGAATCAGGTTCCCCATTTCACCAATGTCAATAGCCACAGATCTGGTCTCAGCCTAAATTACAGAATTCATGTTTGCCATTATTCTTAGACTGGCAAAATCTCTGGCTACAGAACTCAGTTAATCCTATTTACAAACACTTCAAAGTACAGATGACTTCCCAGATATAGTACATAGCATCTGAAAGAAAGGGGGGAATGAGAGAAAGAAAGGTAAGAGAAATTTGGATCAAGTGTGAAGCATAATCTCTCTCCTAATAAGCAAGCTGAAAAGCTCTGCCAAAATTTAAAACTAATTCCTTCCTGCAATATATCTCAATCCTATAGGCTGTACTTTTAAACAGAATTGTGTCCACAACAGAAACTGATATTAATTCAAAGGGGATTAATTGTGCCCTTTTAAGATGTGTTGGTCTATATATTCTAAAGCAGCTGATTACTTCATTGAAAGGAGTTGTTTCTGCCACATGGCAGAAACAGACACAATTGCCATCTGCTCTCTGTTCCTAGGAGACATGAAGGCTTGTAAAAATGTGTTTGTTCTTGGGCTGTTGTTTTTGAAGTCAGCTGTTTGCCATGCAGCTGATCTCTGAAACTGGTTGGTCTAGCTGAACAATGTTGGCACAGCCTGCTCTGTTTTTACTTTTCTAATAAAAACAAAACAGGATGCAGAATACCACATCCCTGATAAATAAAGAAGCCTTGGTCACAGAAGCCTCAGGTGGCCCTTCAAAATTCAGATGGCTACAAGTTATATTGAGACAGGTATGTGCAGAGAAAAAAGCAATAGAAGAAAATAGAGGAAAGAGGATATAGACGCTAGTGCCATAAAACCTGAATCCTACTGGTTAGTCCTAACTTAGAGTAGACCTACTAAAGCAAACATTGAATTATCAGAATCTGCCAAATGGGAAATCCTACCTTTTTCAGAGGGTCCACTCAAGCTGGGATCAACAATAGGAGCAGGAAACTGTAAACTTGACAGCTATCCTGGATGAGAGTCTGGAACTGGCTTTGCTAAGCAAAAAATTATTTTGTGTTTAGAATGCTAGGCTAGAATCATGGATCTAACTGAGTTCAGAGCCCTAATTCTGCCATGAATTGTCTCAAGGTTGCTCAACCTAGCCTATACCAGGTGGCTATTGTGAGGATAAAATGAGAGATGGATGAATGATGTACATTATTCTGAGTTCCTAAGAGAAATGTGTTGGGCAATTTGAAGAGAGAGAATGCTGTCTATTTCAAGCAGAATGAAGAAACTGGACAATAAACAGTCCCATACCCACATATCCACCCTGGTAGTCTAGGGCTCTTTCCACAAGATGACAGCATCCTGGCATGGGGATGCGAGAGAAGTAGGACTGCGATGATGCTTCCACATGACATCATTGCAGTCCCGCCCTCCTCACATCGCCAGCCGGTGAAATCACGGGCTATATCATTGACGGAAAAATTCCATTAATGACCCCCAATCGCATGAGCCTTCTGTCTCAGCCAGCCATGCAGAAGGGCTGGAAGTGTGAGCTACGTGCTTCCTTCCCTACTGCAGCATAAGAAGAAGGCTGGCTGCAGAGTACGTCCCTCATGCTTCCTTCTGCAGGCAGCTGGTTGCAAGTGGAGAGGAGCATTGGGAACATGCTTCCATCCTGGTAGAGGCACTGCTGGGGTTGTGATAGGATGACACGCAAGAGCGTTGCTGTGTGGAAAAGACCTAGCAGAGAAAGGAAACAAGCATAGTTTTTTTTGTAAAACTCATATCAATAGTTCTATTTAAAATACTTGTGTATGATTAATTTGTGTTATGTATGTGCCTTCAAGTTGCCCACCTACTTATGAATTTCATAGGGTTTTCTAAGGCAAGGAATACTCAGAGACAGTTGGCTGCAAATTAGAGTAATGCAGGAAGACAGAGATTGTGGAGAGGAAAACAATTAATAATCAGGAAGTTATCACAAATATACTACTATGCCTGTTGCTTTTCCTTTTGTGCTTGGCTTCCTGATTTTCACAATGCAACATCCAGCAATAATCCCCCTTCATATTAACATTCCACCAGCTTTAGTGTCTCTTTTCCAACTCTTTAATGTCTTAATGAAAATAGAAATATTCCTCATATGTTTCAAAATAGAAACTGGTTGTGTGCATGTTTTCCCTCTTCTTCTAGAGCAGTGGTTCTCAACCCGTGGGTCCCCAGATGTTTGTGGACTTCAGCTCCCAGAAGCCCCAGCCACTATGGTCAATGTTCAGGGCTTCTGGGAGCTGAAGTCCACAAACATCTGGGGACCCAAAGGTTGAGAACCACTGTTCTAGAGTAACTTCAGGAACAGGCAGATCTAGGGTGGGGCAACTGGGTTGCATGCCCTGGGTACCAATGTCAGGAGAGGTGCAAAAAAGAGGAATCCCTCTGCCTATCCCCCGCTGCTGCTTGCCACGGCCACTTCTGCCCGCTGCTCACCCCACCCCCTTGCCCTGGGCACTGTTAAGCCTCATACGCCACTGCCCAGGCAATCTTCTGAAGATTTCTAGTTTACAGTTCACATTTGCTTTTATTAAGTCATTAATGCATTCTACTTGTGTTGGAATACATTCTGACTTCTGCATAAGCTCACTCATTTTAAAGTCTTTTTTCAAAAAGGTAGACTTTAAGAGCCAGTGTTACAGTGGCCATTTCTGCACTACACTGTGTTATTCTTCCACTTTCAACATCCTGAAGAATTCTGGGGTTTACAGTTTACTGAGTCCAAAGAGCTCTCTGGCTGAAATTTCTAAATGGCCCTCCCTAAACTGAAAACCTCAGGATTCCATAGGATGTTGAAGGTGGAATAATAGCACTATAACAGTGTAGTGCGGAAATGGGCAGTGTCACATCCTGGCAAATCCTGCTAGGCTAGAAGGGCTCCAGTTTATATTATGAATCAGTCCCGATTCTTATTCCTATCTTCATAAACCATGGCTTATATCTTCCCCATACATGTTCACTCAGTCCCTGAGATTCTTAATGGAGACCTTATAAGCTGTTCTGCAACCAATAGAACATCATTGAGTTACATCACAAAAGGTGATGGCACCCATCTTCTGAAACTCTCTTCTTCATAGAGTTTAAGAGGTAGAAGCCCTATCAAACAAAGCCATATGTGTTAGTTCTAAGATGTGTTAGTTCTAAGTGTTAGTTCTAAGAATGTGTTAGTTCTAAGAAAAGGAATCCCCACTCATTTTCATCTCCCTTCTTTCTCCTCCTCCTCCTCCCTGTTCTCTTTCTCCATGGTCCGCATCCTGCAGAGGTCTCCCAAATCAATGTACTGAAAACCCAGAGATCTGCATGCAATCCTGAACTATACTGATGCTAGAAAATGTGTCATTTTGGTTTTGTGCAGAATGGAGAATGGACTCCTCCTCTTCTAAATTGTCATCCTTTTCCTCTCTGCTATCCCATTCCATGTACATTTTGGAGGAATGGAGGAGTCAAGGGACATCCTTGCCTTGCTTCCCAAACCATGAAATAAAATCATGGCACCTTGGTATGTTTCTTCCTCCTTGCTTCCTGAACTCTAAAAACCAAGTGACCAAATCAAAACCCTGAGATCCATACAGTTACTTTGCATGGCATAGGGACTTGCATCACTGTGAGCCCCCGTCTGAGAAGCATGCACTCCCCCTGTTTTAATATATTCCTGCCTCTCCAGCACACGCCACACATCACACACATACAAACTAGAACATACATACACACTAGAAGAACTTCGCTTCTAAACTAAAGTGTACCTTGGTGAGGTACAATAAAAAGAAGTCTCTACAACACTAGCTACTGATATGGTCTCTCCACATGAACTCTCTATGTGAACAACATTGTTTCTGCAGTTTTCAATCTGTGTACTATTCTACTCTGAGCAGTTTTCTGCCAAGATTTTTTAAAAAACAGGATCTGTTCATTCTTGTGGCTTTGGCAGGCAACTTTCAAGGAGGATTATTATTCCCTTGGACTGTTCTCAGCTGTTAGGAATATAGAATTAAACTCTTAGCAGGACATTTGCAAGTCCCATTATATCCCTACTAACAAGTAACATTATGGTTAAGATCTTCTTTAATGCTGAAGGAGTGTGAAGCTCCACCAGTATTCCTATATGGAGATGCAGTGGGATAACAGTTGCCAGCCCAACAACAGAGCTCTCCCGGTGCACTCTGCCAACCAATCAATGTCTGTTTGAGTCAAGAGGCAGCATCATCATCCTAACATCATCTGGCTGTCAATGTAAAGCCTGGGCAAAAACTGGTGCAAGGCATGTCCTTGCAGAACATCTGTAAAAATACTTATCAAAAGCAGAGGTCACCAAAAGCTCTCCAAGGTCAAATGGCTTTTTCCCCATTAATTTGTGGAGGCATAAATGTGTTTGGAAAACTTTTTGACCCTTACCCCCAAAGCTGGTTATTTTTTATGACTTTAGAAATCTTTCTTTCCTTCTTTCTTTCTTTCTTTCTTTCTTTCTTTCTTTCTTTCTTTCTTTCTTTCTTTCTTTCTTTCTTTCTTTCTTTTCTCCCATAAAGGAAACTATTCATGGATTCAGAGAAGGGCAGAAAGGATGATATGAAGTATGGAGAAGAAAATACATGAAGAAAAGTTGAAGGACCTGTCCATGTTCAGCTTGGTGATGAGAAGATTGTACTCTTTAAACACTTCAAGTAATATCACACAAAGAGGAAGGTGAAGGCTTGTTATTTGCTGCATCGGAGGACAGAACCAAATCGAATGGTTTTACATGTTGCAGGAAGGTAAATTGAACATTAAAAGGATTTTCTTGACAGCAAGAGTGATTTGGCAATGGAACCAATTGCCTAGACAAATGTGGGGTCTCTTCTCTGGATATCATTAAGAAGAGGAGGAGGAGGCTGGACAACTACCTGCTGGGGATGCTTTAGCGCAGTGGTTCTCAACCTGTGGGTCCCCAGATGTTTGTGGACTTCAGCTCCCAGAAGCCCTGAGCATTGACCGTAGTGGCTGGGGCTTCTGGGAGCTGCAGTCCATGAACATCTGGGGACCCACAGGTTGAGAACCACTGCTTTAGCTGGTGATCTTGCACTGAGGGAGTTGGACCTGATGGCCCATGGGTCCCCTTCCCACTCTGTAATTATATGAAACTGAAAATCATATTTTAAAAATGTAAGGTCCCGCTTTGGGGGTCCCCAATACCAGTATGGTTTGGATGGGCACCACACCTAATTGGCATCATATGTAATTGGCAACACATTTTATTGGCTCTGATATCAAATTCAAGCCTGAAAGGTGACAGAGAGGTGAAACTGAGTGAAGGAAAGAATTTGACTGTAAATGTGAGAAGCATAGGCCAACTCCCCAACTCCAAAATTCCTCCAGGTAAGACTGAGTCATTTGTCAGGCAAATACACACCATTCCTGTGGATAATAGGCTTAAACAGAAGCTGGACTTTTCCAGGGAATCCAACTGTGAGGAGCCCACCAGGACACTGATTGACAGATATCCACCCCTTGTACACCTGGATTCTTTCCACTGTCCTCACAGCACCCACCATAGACAGCTATTACAACATCCATCGTGTCTTTGTCAATCAAAGCACTAAGCCCATCAACAGGCGAAAGACTCATTGTCCACAACAGGTTCCCTTTGTCTTGCATCTGGAACCTTCACAGCCACAAGCCATTTTCAGGGTACAAATACCGCTGCTTTGAGGAGGCCCAAGGCAGTCTCTTGAAGGTCTACCCATCACTCTGTCCGTCTGGCTCCTGAATGAGAACTGCCCTTAGGACCTACCTAAGCCAAAATACATTTCTGCTCTTCACTACTCTTCTGGACCAGTAATTATAAATCCCCCCCAAATCCCTCAACCTCTCTATAATTTTTCCTCCTTTTCTCTTTCAGCTAGCTCTTGTGTGAATGTGTGATTGTGTATATCTTGTGTGCGTGCATGAGTGCCCCTCAATAAAATCATTTTGTTAGACAATTTTGCTTGGTTTTTGGCTTGACCTGACCCCGTAAAAATTGCGTTTAAAGATCTCGCTAGGTTACTCTGCCTCTTGTAGTGCTACAGCTTGTGCTCTGGCTAATTCCCATTCCCCAATATTTGGAGGTGTCCCCCACGGGGCCCCAGAAATCAGGGTAACAGAGACCCCATGAAGCAATGCCAATGATAATGAGTTACTTTTGGCTGGCTTTTCATATGAACCCATATAAATGAAGTGATTTCCCAGACTCTGGATGCTACCTGGAAACCATGAGAAAATTCTGTTTATGACTTGAAACAAAGGATTGGCCAGATCTCTCAGGAGACATTGTCCTCATCATAATAGCAGTTTCTGTTTTAACTCAAATAGGATGATGTAAGCCAGCCTAAGAATGTTACAAGGTAGCGCTTTCAAATGCTATAAGGTTTTTTTTCAAAAAGAGTATGCTTTTTGAAATACTTCACTAATAATTAGTCCAAACTCTTATTAGAATACTTTGAGTATAAACGTGTGCTCTGACTATGCTTCACATAGTCAGAGTGATTCACACATCAGTCCCCCTGTTTTGGAGGTACTTTGCAGGTTATTGGTGGGTGGTGGGGGTGGTGGTGGTGAGAACCAGAATATACTGATGTAGCCCCAGATGGCAAAAAGCAATCTTGATTGGGACTTACTGGGTTTCCAGTGGAAAAGAAGTGTTGCACAGTTAGAGACTTTATCTTCATATTGTACATATAAGCTGTAGATAGTTTTCATATGTGCCTGAACTTGGGGGGGAAAAAGGTGATCTGTAGAATAATAGCCATTGTACCATAAACCACTACAGTATTAGCTGGTGAGATACTGTGGTATATTAGCTGCAGGAATAGTAAAAGCACTGTACAGTAGTCAAAGTTTTAGTTCCAGATTTTGATGGAGAACATACACTTAAAAGTAAAACCCTATTTCAACAAATCTATTGCTTCTTTTATTACAGTGCGGAGTGCAACTAGAAATTAGGCAGAGGAAGGTAAAAGGTCTGAATTGGGTATATTTCTGCATGGGAGCATTCACGTATTGTTCACTCTGTACTGCACTGAAAATATGATTTCACCTTTACTTTATGTTTTGACTATATAGCATGGGAGGTAATTGCATTTTTCTTTCTTTATGGGAACAAACCAATCAATGTGAAAGTAAAACATCCAGACAACAAATGCCCATAGCTGTGACAGCAGTTTGCCTCTGTAGTAAAACACTTGCTGAAACAAGCAGAAAACAGATCCAGTTCCTCCAATGGTTGCCTTGTATTTGAAGTGTTGAACATGTTTACCCATTCAGCCTCAAGTGACTGTTTGCCCATCACAGGTGCAGTGCATTGTTAGAAATGCTTCCTCTGCCTCTTTGTGTTTTTATCACCAGAATGGATTTGATTATAGGCTTTACAAAACTGGTATAGTCCAAAAATCTTGCAATAATTCCATAGCTAAACCATGGAGAAAACTATCCAAAGCTGTATGTAAGCAGACCCTCATGTACAACACAACTGATATGATGGTGATGGTGGTGGTGGTAATGATGATGATGATGATGGAGGAGGGGGAGGGGGAGGAGGCAGCAGATGTGGCAGCACAACACACCTACATACACACACAGACCGAAACACATGCATATTTATGGCATACCTGTTCTGTTAATTTCCTTCATGAAATTTTTAAGCAGTACCTTCGGATTTGACACCCCCAATGCTGCTTTACCAGCCAGCAGCTGCTGTAAGCAGTGGAAGTCTGTTCTCTTTTTGATCAGGTGCAGCATACAGACATTCTCCCCACCATTGATCTTCAGTGCAACAATTCAGAAGCAGGATCCCTGTCCTTGCATCAAAGATCATGGGCAAGGGGGTGTGTGGAAACATCAGAATGCTGTGCTTGGATTGATAGGAGAAGAGACCACCATTGTTTGAGGTGGCTGCTGCTCAGTAAAATAGGATCGGGGAACTTTTCTGATTGCAGCAATAGTGCCATGATTTTGAATGCAGAGTAACCATGAATATGAATAAGTTATCAATACATAGCTCTGAGTTATACATCTATAACTGCAGTAGTGAATTCCAGTCTTTGTCGTTAACAGAAAATTTGGTGCCAGAGGCAGAAATAACAAGAAAAATATAGGCATAGGTCCCACAAACTTGTTTTAGCAATCTTTTTATTCAAAACTAACAATGCACACACGTGAAATGCCTTGCATGTGTAAACAAAAACATTTTGAAGCTTCTGGAAACCACCTTTGCTTTCACTGGCCTCAATTTTTCTTATGATTTTCATTTTGGTGGCCAAACTGACAGATCTATAAATTTTAACACACTAGAGGGAGCTCAGTCTCATCTCCTCCTGGTTTTACTGTTGCAGGAACAATAAGGGCTTCTGGAGACAGCTGCTGTTTATCTTGCCTGTTTTGGGTGGGCATGCCCAGCTACAGTAAGGTTGGCTAGAGTACAATCCCACTCTTTCTGGCATTGTGTTATTTTCTGGCATTGCATTATTTACTTCAGACACATTGCTGCAACCTGACACTGAAAGCCATCAGCCCTCCTTCACCATCCTCCCAATGCTGATACTGGAAAAAAAAAATCTTCCAGCTAGATGGATGAGAAGAAAATGGCTGTCTGGGTATAAAAAGGCTTTGTAAAAAGGAGACTCACTGTCAGAGATGGTGTTAACTGTAGCAAGCCTCTTTAATTTTTACGTTGCCTCTGCTTTTTCTCTTGAATCTAGCTCCATGCTTCTCTTATAAAGACTAGGGCAACGTCCACCTGACTGTAACCCTTTGGCATTTTTCCAGTTCACCAGGATTGCTCTGAGATAATAAAAAAGAGGTTTAAATTTTCATGGAGGCAATTAATTTGGCTCTGAAGTCTGATATTTAGTACTGATGCCTCCTTATTCTTGTTCTGTGATAGTAAAAAAATATGATCAGCCATCTATAAATTTTAAAAGGTAAGATAAGTCTATTTGTTTTCTTTGTGTCTTAGTATTAAGAGATGAGACAATGTACTGTAACCAAGGCAGCACATTGCGAAGGGAGCATACAAAAATAGAGAATAATCTCCAAAGACAATGAAAATATGACAGCCCTTAAAGTTATGCTCACACTCTGTTTCCTGGCTGTAGATTTTTATTTTTATTTTTATTTTTATTTTTTTACTGGCTTCTGGGTGATGAACAAGATAACAAAGCTATTGTCTTTCCATCCAAAATCTAAAAAATATCTCCTTCCCCCACTTGTGTAACATTTCATTTAGAACCCATTGGATTTCTGATAGAAGCAAAAGAAACATTGCACTGCTCCTGGATTTTGTAATGAAAAAGAGGTAGGAAGATAAATATCAATGTATGTATTTATTCTACATATGATTATCCTACTTTCATTGTAAAACTGTGGCGGAACACACACATGCCAAAATTTGAGTCCCAGACATCTCCAGGTACGGCTTGAAAAAACAAAACAAAACAGAAATCCCAGAGTCAGAATAATCAACAATAGTGAGATAGATAAGTCCTTTTAAGGCAGCTTCCTTGATTCCTAATATTGTTCTAACAGTAAGATGGCCAGATAAAAAGAAAGGGATCGTGCAGGTTGCATGCCTTTACTGATATATAAGTCCTGAAAGCAGTAGGTCTTATTCTCTGGTTAGTAGTGGCTTGAGATTCTTAATTTCATCAAGAGTTTAAACCCAGAGAAAGTGGAGGTGGAAGAACACTTCTCTAGAAGCCTAAAAAGTATCAGCCAGTTCTAGAGGGACTGGTGGTCAGGACAGGTATTACCAAAAATTTGCAGACTGTGATCTATGCTAACAGTTCAAGGGTTGATGGAAAGATTGTGGAAAAATTTAAAATATCTTTGCTTGGCCTCATAATTGTTTCTTCTTCCCCGATAATAAAGAACGTGACCATTTTGACCTGTTGTTGTTCTGTGCCATTAAGTCATTTCTGACTTATGGTGAGCCTACAAGTGAACTTATAATGTGGCTTTCTTGGAGGAATTTGTTCAGAGGTGGATTGTGCTTATCTTTCTCTGAGGCTGATAGAGTGTGACTTACCCAGGGTTACCCAGTGAGTTTCCGTGGCTGAGCGGAGACCTTCGTCTCCAGGGTCATGGTCCAATGCTCAAACCACTGCACAGAATTAAAACTGTAATAAACAATCCTATATGGGTCCTGGCACTCACAGCACATGCGCACACATATGCAAGCACACACTCTGAGCCTTTTCACGGAGGTGGGGGGCAGAGCTCGCGCGAGAAGCCTTCGGAGGAAGGCTTTTGCATCCCTGTTGTTTGGGCTCTGCAGCAGCTTCCTGGTCACTCAGGTGCCCTGCCTGTGCCCTGCCCCTTCCTTCCGCAGTGCAGCCTGGGAGCTGTAGGCTGCGCTGGGGCAGGAAGCGAGACCGGTCCAGCTCCAGAGGCTCCGCAGGGCAAGTAAGTTCGCCCCAGGCCCCTGACCGGTGCGCAAGTGCACACCGTTGTCGCTAAAAGCCGAAAATAAAAAGGTGCATATGCACTGCGTGTCATGCTCTTGAGCATTGTGTAAATGAGAGTGTGTCATGCAGGCCGCTCTTCACATTTACTCAAGGGGCCCTTTCACTTTTAAAACACCATGCGAAAAGGGCCTATGTGTCTCATAAACACACAGATTTCAACCAAAATTAGAAAGTGTTTGGAGCTGGAAAAAAAATTGACAGGCTTAAAACCCTTTTCTGGGCATTTGATGCTTTTCAGGAACACTTTCTACTCCAAAAGAGCTCTCCCGAATGACCTGCAAGGTGCTTGGAAGTGATGCATAACCACTTCTGGTCTTTCAAAATGGTGTCTGTGTTGACACCAGAAAGTCCTTATGAGATCAAGGAGTGAGAATTATTGGGTGATAGAGGCCTCTGGTCTCTGAAATAAGCCCACTCTTGATATATATGGTGTAAGATGTCAGAACCAATCAAGACAGTCCACTCAGGTTGGTGGATCTTTCAAAGAAACTTAGTAAAGGGAGGCTGAAATTTATCACTTTCATATTGCACATATTAATATTCCATAAGAGCATTTATCATTTCCAAATCTCTTGACTTATCTCATTATGCACATTGCTTGTTTATTCCATCCATATGGTCACTTTGTTCTTTAATTCCAGGCTAATTTGAGACATCTGTCCTCTAGGGAGTGTATCAACCAAACAAAGGAATGCTTCATGCACTTTTTCTTTGGGAGAGAGATTTGTGCTCTGCATTCAATTCAGCTAATGTTAAATGAATATTATCTTCCCAAGATGCCTTCCTCACCCAAAATACTGATGTACAGATGTTAAATCAGTTAGAAAGAATCAAGCCATAGCTGTACAGGAAATAATTATATTGCTATCATAGATCTTGCATATCTCTGTGAATAATTGCAATTATTTAGTCAGTTGCCATGCATCAAAGTCCAGGAGATAAGGAGAAAGTTTTAATATGATGCTGACAAGTATGTACTTGCTGACCAATCATGGAATAACAAGACATAGGTAACTGGATGGAGAAGCACCACTTTGTTTAACATAGAACCTGTTTAAACTGAGGCCCTTTCCACACGATGTCATCATCCCACCACAGCAGCAGGTTGTTCCCAGCCCAGGAGCCATGCTACCCCATGACTTCATTGTTATCCATCTGCTATCCCATCCCCAAGCATTGCAAATCAACACTATTTCATTTCCAGGAAAAATCCATTAAGAGCTTCCTTTGTGCTTCAATCCTATCAGCTGGGTCAGTGCAGCTCTGTAATAGTGCTTGATAGCGCTTCCTGTCATTGTGGATCCAGGAGTGGGTGGGGTGTGCGTGCTCAGCTTGTACCTCCCTCAGAAATTCTCATGGTATGGCAGGTTTGGAATCTACCAAACCAAATCTATTTTGAATTTCTCCTTTGGGTTATTTTTGAATTTTTTTTAAATAGATTTTTTACTTTTATAGCACATAAATGCAATAGTGTACTGGCATGTCATTGCGTTACAACATGACTGTGCTAGTATGGCTTACAAAAAAAATCCCAAAAAAACAGGAGATGTGGGGCAGGGAAAAGGCAGGGAAAGGGACTGGCCAATGAAGTTGTAGTGTGGAGGGAATACCAGTGGTAGTAATGCTACTCATTCGCTTAGGGCGAAAAGGTGTGGTAGAGAGCATTCCCAACCTGACACTATCACGGAAATGGCAATGCTGAGATTGTAACGGAAGAACCCGCTATTGAGGTATGGCGCAGAAAGGGCCTGAGTTGAACCTGGAAAGGTGTAGAAGGGAGGAATAACCTAGTACAGGATCAGTTGAAGCCAGGTGTCGCTCCATGACTTGGTGCTCAGTCTTCCACTAGGCAAACCATCTGAGCCCTGAGGGCAACTCAATAGCTCGGTGGCTCCTTATCTGGCTCTAGCACTCATTCCCTTATCTGCTGCTGCTTCCCCAGCCTTCTCAGTTTTCAGCAGCTTTGACTTCCTTTCAGGAGTAGGAGAACAGCCACTCATGCATTATCTGTCCTCCAACAAAAGCAATAAAAAGAAGGTCTAGGGAAAGAAAGAAGGCTTGGAAAGTACAACAGTATCAACAGTGACAAGGCGTGAGTGGCCAACTTCTGCACCTCCAGTGTAGCAGAGCAACCTCTTAGTCTTTCTCTATACCTTCCTTCCAAACCACCCCTGCCCTCAAATCAAATTGAGAAAGTTTCAGGCTTTTTGAATGACTGAGTCTTAAGCACCAGGTTGTTTGGAAAGGGAACTGGGCACAGTCATCCCTCCACATTTCCTAGAGTTACGGGCATAGAAGCTCTGTGACAGTGGAAGAATCGTGAATAACTCTAGACCCTCCCAAACAATATTTAACACGTAAAAAAAGTATGATCACCATAATCAATCCACCATGGATTCCTTTGAGGTATCAGGGCTCTTTCACAAGGCAGAAGTGGGTGGCTGGTGGGGCTTACTGCCACCTCCACTGCTGCCCCACACAATTTTTAAGAAGGACTTATAAGCCTCGTTCACAATTTCTCAACTCACAAGGCTTGCCGTCCCTATTAGAAATGGCACAGGGAGGCGGCAGAGGTGACAGCAAATAATCCATGAATAATCAAATCCACAAAAGTGAAACTCACAAATGTGGAGGGCTGATTGTAACTGTGGAAAAAGGCTATGCTACAACACAGGCAATTTCATTAGTTATCCCTTTCCTTGTCTGAGGTCCATTTAGGAAGCTGTTGGTTGTAGAGCTGGTTGTTGCTGCAGGGATATTTTCTTTGACTTTGGAGAAAAGATTGAGTGGGCATTAATTGTGTCTCGAGAAGGGATTAATTATGCCTCAATCAGTGAAATGTAAATCACTGGGCTTTATTCATACCCTTTTGTCTTCAACTAAAATCCTAAAGGTATACCCAAAGGAGGACCTAAAGTAGTCTATGGGCTTTTCCTCACTTTGTGGGGGAAATGGGGCAGTCCATTACTCACCGGACTGGCACGCTCCCCCGACAATCCACGACGCTCCGGAGCAGTGCGCACTCGTGCTACACACTCTCCGGAGATGAAAATGGAGGCTTCTGGTTGGCGGAGGCTCTCCAACAACCGGAGAAGCTCGCCAGCTGGAAGCCCACCCCTGGAAGATCTGCAGCCTTGCACTGGCGCGAGCCTGCAGATTTACACTTAGGGCAGCAATGGACTGGGGCGCCCGGGCTATTGAAAGTCCTCTTTTAATTGGTCTTTCAATAGCATGGGGAACCACCAGTTCTGGGCGTTCTGGAGCGGGCTGACGACATTAAGTAGTCCAGACCCAGTTCACCCCCAAGTGTAAACGTCCTCGCTGGAGGACGCGCTGCCCCATTTCAAAAGTAAAATGCGGAAAAGGCCAAAATCAAACCCTTGAAAGCTAACTTCAACCTGAATGTCATTCCATTTATGTCTCTGCCTCTTCAGCCTCAGTGGCATCAGCTGTCTGTTTACAGAGATTCTTGGTTTAGTGATTACCATATAGATGTTTGTTTATACTATAGCTATAGGATAATCAAATACTGAATGCTATCAGCTTGGGAGGTGGCATAGTCAATAAACAGAGCAATTGTGTTCTATGGCTTCACATGTGGTGAACAAAAGAAAATCCGTGCTGGATCAGAACAATAGCTTATCCTGCCTCTGATATTGATGGTGATATATAGCCATCCCAACTCAAAGCCACAGATGGCTCTAGTTTCCATATATCTAATCACCTTTTTAAGGCTTTCTAAAGTTAGCAGCCATCAATACAATTTCAGGCAGTGAATTCCACAGTTTAGTGAGGAGAAAGATTTCCTTGTGTCTGTCATGAATCTCCTACCAGATTGATTCAGTGGTGATTCTGGCTTCTAGTATTAAAAAAAAGGAGACAAGTCTTTCCCCTATCTTCTTTCTTCACATCATGAATAGTTCCGTACCTCTTTTTCTTTCTGTCTTACTCCAACAAAAGGTTGAAACTATTATATTTTTTCCTGTATTCCTCTAGTAATCCACAACTTCACAGAATGGAAAAAGTAGTAAAGTTTTGCATAATAATACAAACATAATATAATAGCTGTTCTTTTCTAAATGCTGTATGATGAAGCACTGTGCTGTAACAAGCACTGTCTTTTCTCTTTATTTCTGTCTGTTACCCCACTGATGACTGAAAGGACAAAAGGTTGTGGAGTCCACAACTATATAGATGACAAAAGATTTACAGTTATTGAAGTATTCACAATGGTGAGCATCCCTCATTCCCTCCCTTTTCAATATGAGGCTTTTCAGTTTTTAACTGGATAAAATGGTGTCTTTCTTTTCTTTTTTCTTTTTAAGCTATTGGCTAAGATGTTTCTATGGTAACAGATACAATTTCACTTCCCTGATGTATTACAGAAGGAAAATGAATTGGATTTGATCCAACAGCCCATATCAGCAGTGATTAAGGATTTTTACTGAAATGATCTTGTGTTAACAAGCTGTAGATCAATTAAGGAAAACTTTCTGATTTCCAAAGTCCAAGATGCTTGCCAGATTTATTTACTTATTTTGATTTTTAGTAGAGATAGTCTGGTGTAAACGATGATGTTATACCTTAACTTATTTGGGACTTCATGCTAAATGTGAGACACACATGTCCTTAAAACATTCTAAAACAGGTTTAATTCAGATATGGAGGGCTTTTCTCTTGGTATACTACTCATATCGGGATTATATCACCCTGGCCTTAAATAAGAATATATGGTAGCATATATGGAACCATCCTAGACCCTGACATTTTAGGACCAAATCCTGAGACCTACAGATACTCTCTTTTGATGTCATTCAGTATGATAACATTAAGCCTCAACCATAATTTCTTCAAATAACAGATATCAAGTCTAGCAAATATGAAAATATTTCTCTGGCTGGAAATAAAGTTTTCTAAGCTCTGAGCTGAACAGAAGAAAACAAAAACAAAACAGCACTTTTGTCAGTTCTGTCTTTCCACAGAACTGAAGAAAGTGCTGTTTTGTTTTTGTTTTTCAGGCCCTACTTTGCACAGTAGCTAGTCTACAGCAGCTGTTCCAAAGCAACCTGGAGTGAAAAAGGTTCAAGTATTCACAGAGGTATATAATGTTCAAGGAAATGCTCCCACCCTGAGATTTCTTCTTTTTGTGTTGAGGATTGGAGATAAGGATCCAGGCCCTGAGAGTCCGGGTCAGGCCCTGAAGTTGGGGAACTCTAATATGTGGAGCATCTGACAGAGAAAAAAGCAGGGGCAGTCCTACCAATGAGGCAGCCACCCCAGACAACAGACTTGGGGTGTTATAAAAGGGAAGCGCATCATTAGTTAATTGTGTTTTTCATGCCAGACACCCCAGTGTGAGGGAAGACTTCATCCCAAGTCCCCTGCCTTAGAAAAATGAGGATGAGTCTCTCCTCTTCTGCTTAGACCATAAGCTTCTTCTGCTTCCTTTGCAAAGAAAATGTGATTTGTGGGATTCTATCTTTCATAGGCCAAAGTAACTTGACTGGTTCTGGATACTATGCACCTTGACTTGGTTTAAGGGTGTGGAGGCTTGCTGCTCCATCTCAGGAAACATGATGTCTTGGACTGTCTGAAAGAGAAACATGTCACAGGGGAAGAAGGGAATAAGAGAGATGAATTCAGGCTTGGGAGTCTGTATATTTTCTTTAGATCCTTACTCTCCTTTTGTTGGCAAGCAAAAACATTCTTATTTAAGCAGGTTTTTAATATGTAAGCATATGGGCCTTTTATCAAGATCTTTTTGTAAAAAAAGAAGGTGTAGGTTTTTATAATTTTACTAGCATATATACCCGGCGTTGCCCAGGATTTTATTTTCTCATAGGTAATACTTGTTAGAAATACCTTAGGAATTACCTTACCTTAGGAATGAGATGCGGTTGAAATACACAGATTTGAGACCATTGTCTGTAATTCCCCAAACTGCCTTGACCAGTATCTGTAACTTTTACCCATAGTCCCCAATCCAATCTGTATTCAGAGTTGTTAACATACAGAGGTTGGGTTCCTGAGGGAATACACTGGCCTCGTTCTTGCTGCTGGGCCTCATCTCCATAGCAACCAGCCTATTCAGAGGTTGAGAATTCTAAAGACCTCTCCCTCCCTGAACTGCTAACCCCAGGATTCCATAGAATCTTCACAGCCAGCCAATCATATGAGGTCTTCTCACCACACACAGCCAATCATAAGAGGTCTGCACCTGCCTGACACAGACAAACAGACAAGATCACTCACAAATTTTGACTTTTATGTAGCCGATATGACTTCTAATGTCTTAAATTGTTTAAAATGCTTTTAATGTTTTAACTGTTTGGAAGCCCCCTTGGGTCCCACTCTGGGAGAAAGGTGGCCTATAAATATAATAAATAAATAAACAAACAAAACAAACAAACAAACAAACAAATAAATAATTTTATTCACAGCAGTTCTGGGATTAAGTGGCAGACATGTACTACTAGGTGCTTGCCCTTCTTGGCTCATTAAAAGGTCCGGTCAGAGAGAGACCATGCCTTCAGTTGTCCCATATTGGCATGGACAGTCCCAGTTCATCATATAGTTTCCCATTTCTTCAGCTGATTTTAAAATGACCCAGTTTTACTCTCCTCTTCCCAGTTTCTCCCTTTGTCCATGGTTTACTTCAGTTATTATGAAGTATAAAGGGTTCTAGTCATAAACTGCAAAAATGGACCCTAGGGTTAATCACACCTCTCCATCATAACGTTTAAGCAGGGGCGAGGGGGATGACTGTGTTCCAGTCTACATGTGGTGACTCTTTCTTCTCCAAGAATCCTGTCCACATCTTCAAACTGTACAAATGGAAAAGAATCCACTATAATTGGACAATCCAGAGCCACAATTAAATTCACTGAGACACCATCAGCAACGGCCTCCCAGTCAGAACAAATCTGAGAAATTCTATATTCAAATTATTATGTATTACATTTTGTACACTGTGGTCTGTATTGCATTTATTTTATACCTCATCTTTTCTCCATGGCATGTCTTTGCTCTGTCTTCCAACATACCTTAGGACACACAATATATTTGTTGCATGTTTACAATGGCTTAGTTCTGTGTTTGATCACTGTTACTCTTTTGGTGTTGCATTTTATTTCCATCATTATTGGATCACATATTTTCATTGATGGGAAAAACCTGTTAATGGATCCAGTGTCATTGTTGTTCAACTATTACTTCTTCATGCATTTTTTTTTTGTTCCACTGCCATTCCAATATTCCAGCAGCCATGTGGTATAAGTGGCTTATCTGAAGCTGAGTCTTATCTGAAGTGTCTCTAAGCCCACATGCAATCCAAAACTCTCCCAATTTGGAGATTTTGCAACAATTTAGGACTACCTTCACCCTATCCTGAATCACAATCAATTCATTATCTATTGCACAAGATCTCAGAGGCCCTGATGTGAGGTGCAAATCAGCACCTTGAATTATAAATATAAAATCAAATAAACTTAGAGACTAGGAATGTGTGGTTCAGTGTGTTTTCACTCTATATCACATGCAGTCGTACATATTTCTAGACTCATTCTATCCTATTTCTGCAATAATGTACAGGTATTTTGAAAAATGGGGAATTATATAAATTAAATATATATTTAAAGACATACTTTAATGAATTTTCTTGAAGTGTTCATTTTAATGGGGGCACACAAGATTCTGTTCAGACCACGATTTGGAAAATGCCTTGACTTAACTTGATTCTCAACTCTGAAATAAATAATGGCTGTAGCTTTTTGGCTGCTTGACAGAAAGGAACTTTTTTTTCCAGTTTAGTAGAAACTGATGAGGAGATGGAGTATGACAGATTTTGCTAAGAAAAATGCAGATTTTTTTTTCTGCTAGATGCTTTACATTATTTTTATTTTCAAAAAGGGAACTCTGTGTATACACGGAAAGAAAGAGAGAGAGAGAAGAACTAAATACAGTAATGCTTGTTTCATTTTCATTATTTTGAGATATGTTTTGAGTGAACCTTTGCAATTTGATCTTCCTCCTTCCCTTTCTCCTCCTCTTTTCCATCTTGGTCCCTGCCTTGACTAGCAATTACTGCTATACAATAGAATCCTAAGAGGAATACAACTATATAAGTGAATGTTCAACTATGATTATCATACTCATTAATAATGCAAAGTCTTGTATAGGAAATACTGATCCTCAGACAAGTTGAAGGCAACAAAATATTTTTGTCAGGAAGATAAGCTCTGGTTCAAATACCACATGCTGCTAAATGCCTTTATCTTTTGATAGATCATCATGCGAAGTTTCAAAACCAACCAAAAGATCAAGAGAGAGAGGTGCACCTTGGAGAGGGAAGGGTGAAGTTTGCAACAGGAGTACTTGCTATTTCATAATGTGGCTGGCTCTTCTTCTTCTTCTTTTTTTCCCTCCCTTTCTTTCTTTGGTTCAAACAAGGCATTGAATGACTTTGTCAATACTGCTCTGTGACAGTATAGCGTAGTTCTGTCACTGCTGGGTGGGGAAAAAGATAATTAGTCCCTTGAGGGGCAGCCATTTTAATCCATATGATTACTGGGAACAGCACCATATCACATGCCCATGTTGGATGTTCCCACAGTTAGCAGAGTGTGGGTGTGCAGTAGCTGGTAAGTGAGATCAACTCCATGGAATATCATGATTCCTTGAGGAACACACCTTAACCTGGAATTTTTAGCAGGTTAAGAAAACTAATATTCATTTTAGGAAATGTGTTGTGAAAGGAAAGAAGATAGAAATCCTAACTAATTAATATGGAGACACAGGGAACCATGCTTGCATACAGTTTCTCTGGCAGAAGCTAAGATATCTTCTCCCTAGGGAGAGAGGCTGAAGACCGAAGAAGAAGGGGCTTCAGCAAGCCTACCAATGTCAGTCTAGGATTGGAAGGAAGGTCAACATAGGTCAGAGCATGTAATGGCCTGAGAAGCTCTCTCTCCCGCTCCCCTCTCCTCTGATGTACCTGTATTGTCAGTGCAAGTTTGTGACTTCCAATACTGATAATATCTGGTAAAGGATTTTAACAGTGAACAGCAACCATTTGTTTTAAGTTAGGAGGCAGTGAACTGATTGCCAAATGGTAAGTTATCTACCTGCAAAGCTTGCAAAGAGTTTTCACTAACCTTCCGTGGAGGAAGAAGGCCCAGCAAAGATGAGGTGACAAGCTGTACTAAAGAGCAATATATCTCCAAGGTGACATACTGTGAACGATCGATGAAGATTTCTAAATGTTTAAATTTATTCTCTTTGGATGTTATATTTAGCTGTGAATGGCCCCTTAGAAATGAAAAGAGTTCAAGACTAAAGAAAGAAGTAGATTTTTTCTTTCTAGATATCGCAGATTGATGAGGTAGACAGTCTCCCTGAGAACAGATGTTTCCAATTAAAATGCTGTTTTCTTTCTAATACTCAACCTCATTCAAGACAATTGATGAAATCTCTCTCTCTCTTTCAATCGTTTCTTTGTTTTTTGTTTTTCTGCTACTTTCCAGACAGATAAAATGATATTTGGCAGAGTGTTTTGTGTGATTAATTTTGTAATATGTTTAAAATGAGTCCCCATGATACTGCAGGGAATGAGAGCAGACCACTACAAGTTGTTTTGGGGGCTCCCTCACCCCAAAACACTCTTAATTTCCCTTGAAATGGAAATCAAATATGGTGAAATCTCACTTGTGGTCTCTAAAAATAGCAGCCCATGGGGGGAAGTGCTACAGCTTCTTAGAGCTGCAGAGTAGCCCAAAATGGTGGTGCAGAGGCTCCACAGGCTACCCACCACTTTTTCCTGAACAAAACAACTGTGTGTCTTCATAGAGAGGGCCTCCATTAATTTCTCCTGTTTAAGCTGACCTGCACACATTAGCAGATCAGTTTATTGATTTGTACATTATGTTGGAGAGAAAAGCCCATAGAAGCTCTAGGCCAGCTTCTTCTGGGACAAGAGCAGTGGTGGTCCTTCTTGGAGCAGAATAGCTTGACTACACTAATCCATCGATTAGCATCTTTCAGATGGATTATTGAAAGGCATGAGTAGCTTCCCTTTAAATATAAAGTTTTATTATTTTAAAAAATATCAAAGCAAAATAAAAAGGAGGAACAGGACGTTAAAAAAAGTGGAGGATGTAAATCCAAATGATAAGATCGTGGACAATGTTGGTGTCAAGTAGGATTTTTTAAAAATCTTTTTCGCTAGGTTTATAGGAAAGGGTGGTTCAATTATCCTGCACTGAGCCTGGGAGGGAACAAGGGGTGAACTCTTTTATTTTTGCTGTAAAATAATGATTGCCCACTTAGTACTGACAGGGAAAAGTATTCAGCATGGTGAGTACAATTGCAATGACAGCAAAATTTTACATGTACACCTGTCAGTGAGTAGTCCAGTTAACAAGGGAAATGCAATGTATCTCTTCACAGATCAGGGGCCCTTTTCGCATGGCATTTGGCATGCAAAAGGGTGCCTGGAGCGTCATGCGATTATGAGGAGCAATCTGCACGACGCACTCACAATCGCGTAATGCTCCAGGGTAGGACAGGCGCTGCTTGTGCACTTTTTCATATTCAGCTTTCAGCCCAAAATGGTGGGCAATTGCGCATTGCTACAGGGCCCCACGTGCACTTGCCGTGCATGCAGAGCTTCCGGACCCACGCCAACCACGCTTCCCATCCCAGGCTGCACTGCAGAAGGAAGGGGTGGGGCTCTCACGCTGCCTGCTGAGGAGCAGGCAGCTCATGCAGAGCTGAAGCAGCGGGGACGTGAGAACCTCTTGCTGGAGGCTGCTCGTGTGATCCTCGCACCCCAGTGCTGAAAAAAGGTAAGCTGCGGAAAGGGCCAGGAATTGGAAAGAAACTCACTGGACTCACATTGTCATGTCAAAATACATATTCCAGGCATCCCAGTTTTGTCAACAGAAAGGAACACATACTGCCCCAGCAATCTATGAGTTTGCAAAGCTTACAGTACATTTTGGAGATGGAATACAAGAGTGCATGAATTGATGCATATATTTTAAAAAATATGACTGCTGTGACATATATGAGGAAAAATCCATACAAACGCATTTCAGAAAATATAAAAATGTGTATAGAATTCTTCAGAAATGGAGAAAATATCAGATTGTATTCTGACGTATAAAAATGCATCATAAAAATGCCAAACTGCAAACCCCAACGCACAACAACCCCAGGAACAGTGTTTGTTTTGCCTGCCTCTGATTTATGGACATCGTTGGGAGCATTATTGCTTCTCATTTGCAAAGCTGTTTCCTTACTTAAGTAAACTGACCACTTAAGTTACTGCTGAGCTTCTGACCTGTGTTTGTTATCAGCTTCTCCTGGCTGCCAGTCCAGACCAAGCTTGGACAGGTGCTCCCTCAGTGCCACAGCCCTGTTCTTTTTCATGGGCTATGTCTTCTGGTTGGGTCTGTAGGATCAATTCCCTCTCTGTTCTATCCAGGAAGTCCTCATGTACTTTGATGTGTTGAAGACTCTCAAGATGTAGCTGTAGTGTGTTGACCTTCTTTTCCAAGAGAGCTACCAGTTTGCGCTTGCTGTAAGTGTAGTCAGTGAAACTTTCTTGTGCTCTTTCTTTAGAGACTTGATATAAAATCTTGATTGAAATCTTGATGTACTTCTGCCACTTGAGGTATGATGGCCCTCTATCCATATCACACGTAACACAAATAACTAAAATAACAAAACAAAACAAATAACTTTAAACGACCAATACAATTAAAACATTAATTTAAAATAATTAAAAATACATTAAACACATATTATACATTTAAAAAACCAGCATACCCACTGGACATCCTTCTGTCTCAAACAATTAAAGACTGAAGGGATATTTGAATAAGATGCTCTTGCCTGTTAAAGAAAGAGCAGAGAGGGAACTAGCTGAGCCTTTCTTAGGAGGGGGTTCCATATCCTTCTCACAAAACAAGACATTCTTGATCTATTGCCCAGTAGTCAGAAGATCTCACTGCTTCAGCTACTGATGAGAATTTATTTTATATGTGGTAACTTCCAGAAAATATTTTTCTTGAAATATGCTCACCTTGTATATTAATACATTAGTGTATGCTTAGGCCACAGTCATATCCTATGCTGTCACTCCATCCTTTTCTTATTTTTTTTCCCTTTCTTTGTAAGTAAGCTTTTAAAGATCCAATGGAAATATAAGGGAATAATTTCAGAACATGGACACAAAAACATGCAATGAATTTCTATATTGGGGGAATTGTATCACAATGAGGTATGGTAATGGGACAGAACAAAACTCCAGGTGGGAAAATGAAACAACAGTAAGAACAACAATAATAAAAGAGACAGATGGATTTTCACATACCTGTTGCTGAAATATAAAGGGCCTTTGCAATTGAATATACAGCTTCTTCTTTGACATATACACCATCTGTTATAATGGAAGGCATTTTGCTGTTACTTGAAAGGGAATAAACACATTAAGAGCAAACCCAATTGCTTATTTCCCACTCAGGAAGCTGTAGAAGGAGTCAATGTTTGTTAGATTTATAGCTGAGTGAATGAACTGGAAAAAAAAAGTAAAGGTGACAGTTAATATAATTTCAGAACTGTTTTGCTCCAAGATGGTAGAGATGAGCACAGAATATGTATTACTTGCTATGTATTATTCACCAAACTTGATATACACCTCTATGAATTGCTGTCTTGGTTCTAATTAGTCCATCTAATGTGCATAATACTCAACAAAACACTTGCTTTGAAGAACACTTAGTCTGTTCATGTGGATTTCTGTTATTTAACTCTCAGGTGTGAATACAGTGAACATAGAGAATTGACAAAAACAGTAATTTTCTTTTTTCCTGAAGGCTCAGTATTTCACAGCAGGAGAAATATGCCCATTTTGATTGTGGCTTTTTTAAAAAAAAAATAAAATACATATAATTATTTTTCATTATCACAACAGCTTGATTTATCTCCTTTGTCAATATTTGTCTCCATCTTGCTGCTGCTTATCTCCAGGGTGCAGAATCAACTTCCTGTTCACATATGAAATTACGTGCTTATCATGAGACCACAATTGGTTTAGAATTAAAGCTTGAGGCTTCTTCTCAAAGTGTTAATAAGAATTCAGATCAAAAAAATTTAGAAGTTTTCATTAGGTAGATACCTAGTTCAAGTTGTTGGTTCATTTTCTAACATTTTATGGCCCAGGGATATGGAATCAAAAATGTGTAGATTAATACAGAGCTGATAAAACAGGAGTATCACTTCTTTTTCACTCTACTTGGTTTATCATTATGAAATGCTTATGTCTTTTTTCCTTTCAAACAGTGCAGCCTGTCAGCTATGTTATGCTCAGTGGTTTGATCGAAGTAAGGACTGTCCACACCTGTCTGACCATTACCTGGAATTTTGCCTACTGCATTCCCTCTAAATCTTGGAAGGATATGCTTCTCACTTGGCAGGCATCTGTCTCTTCAGGCAAGAAATGAAAAGCAAATCCTTCCTTCTTGCTGGAAAGGCAACCAAATAGACCCCATGGATTTCAATGGGAATTAAATGCAACTATGGGTTGGTGGGTCTATCAGTTCTATTTCCACTGCTATCCTCTTTTTCACATGCCCATGTCCATTCCGTGTCATTGTGATGTGGATTGTTATTATCAAAGAAAGAAAGATCCCAAATATTTTTTGCATGTATTTCTTTAAATAAGCACATTAACTTAAGCACATCCTCAGCAGCTAAAGTACATTGGTGCACATTTTAGAAATAAATGCAGAATTTCTTTCCACCCGTGTGAAATTGAGTGGAATTTTCATCATTGACAAAAGAAGCCTAAAAAGGTATGGATTCCTAATACTCAAGTGCATCTGTTATCACTCCACAATCTGGTAAATCCCTACAAAATATTGACAGAGGAAGGACACAAATGTGTATTTGTAGCATAGTAGTTCCACATAGGGGACTACATTACAACTGGCTATTCACCAACTCCTAGACCTACTATAGAGTCACTGTAGTCCCCCTCTACCATCCTATACCTGATGAAGGGTGATGGGGATCAGAGAAGCATCTGGCTACATCCATCCATGTAGTCAGACATAAAAAGATTACATCCTCTATTAAGATCCACTGGGGTTCTCCGGAGATCTCAATGGATGATGTAATGTTTCATGTCTGGCTATCGAAACAAAGTGAGACACTCCGCCATCCCTTCCCTCTCTCTATCAGGTGTGGAATAGCCATCGAGAGACTGCAATGATTCTATGGTAGGTCTGGCAGGGCTTTGATCAGGGTGAAGGGAATGCCAACCTCCCCATCAACTAAAAAGAGACATACTGAGGTGAAAGGTTGATGTATACCTTGATATTCCACTAAGAGGTTGCCAGAATTGCTTACATATCCCAACTTGCAACTAATGTAGGAGTTGATAGATCTGATCCCTGAGCTATATGTACAGGCAAGTTTGTTATGGTACAATTTTTCTTACATATTGGTTTTAGGTACTGTTGTTTAAAAAGTACTACAGGGAAAACTGCAACTTTAGATCCAGCTTATCAAGCACTGATTACTCCAGAAAGTACATGAAAAATGCATTCATGTTAATATATACCTTTGATGCCAGAATGAATGGTTTTCTCTTATAGATTTTTTGCCATCTCAATCATTCGTTTGAAGCAGAGTAGAATTTAACTTGCTAGGTCTGCAATCACACATAGAGTTTTGTAGGAGGTGTAGCAACAGATGGAGGTGGGATAATTTTATGCAAGGAATTACTCCCACCTTCATGACTGAAATGAAGGGTCATATCAGAGAAGGTTATTATTGTATAAGTAAAAAAAAAAACCTGCTTTGTTACTTGTGGATACATCAGTTACCTTAAACGTATATGTGAAGAAAACGATGTGTGGTATTTCAGGTGTGTATAATTTCCATAATAACTCTTCTTGAATTCCACAAAACCATACAATGAGGAGGGGGTATTTTTTTTATTATGCATTTGACAGTGCAAATGCACTCACATTGCACAGAGTGCGGCAATAACTATGCCCATGAAATTACATATAATGTCTGCAATGCCTGATGTAACAGGAGATAATTATAGTACTCCCAGGATGTGACAGGTGTCAGGAATGAAAGTGTTGTCTCTTGCTCGCTTAGAACTACAGAAGATAACATCTGCACTAAAAGGTAGACATATTCTGCAGAACCATAGTCCCAATCACTTACAAATTAATTTCCGTTCAATTTCCCTATTTACTAACCAGGATAACGTGTTCAGCCTCTACAACCTTGGGGCATGTCAGTTTTGTGTGTGTTAGATTTATAGCAGCAACAGTAAGAATATTTCCTGCCACAGAAACAACATTTATTTCTCTGTTTAGAGCTATAAATTCATTTTACTGTTTTCATTTTCATTATCTGCCTGTTTAACCTCTTTGGAATTCTTTTGGCACTCAGTAGAGCCTCTTAGACAAGGCCTGACTAGCTCATTTAATTTCTCCCAACCTGTCTCTCAGGCCTATCATTCATTTCACAACTGATCACAACATTTCCATCCTCCATGTCACTGGGGTGCCCAGAATAGAGACATACCCACACTGAACAATTATAGCACTTGGATACAACTTTAAATGCCACTGCTCCATCCTATGGAATCCTGGGATATGTAGTTTGGTGAGATTCTTAGAATTATCTAGGCTTCTCCACTAAACTAGAACATTAGAGCAGAGAATTCTAATTCCCTTATTTCACCAAACTACAAGTCCTATGTCTTTTGTAGCATGAAACCATTACAGTTAGGGTAGTATCAGATCCTGGGACTGAGCAGTATGAATACACCTTTGCTCTTATGACTTCTCTCTCAGTTTGCCATCATAAATATTTTCTCTGGGGAAAAGACATGGTGGATGAGTCATCATGGAATTTTCCTGCTATCTAGTCTTTATTTTCATACCAATCATGACACCAGAAATGAGGGATAGAAACTGGACTAGTGGCCAAAGGAGGAGATTATTGTACATGAAGACAAATTCTCTAATATTCTTTCTTTCTAGACAGTTTATTGGGTTTGCAGTTTACTGAGGCCAAAGAGCTCTCTGGCTAGGAATTCTAAAGGCTGCTCCCTAAACTTCAAATCCCAGGATTCCATAGGATATTGACAGTGGAATTATAGCACTATAACAGTGTAGTGTGGAAATGGCCAAAAATTTACATCCCTGGTTATCAAGCAGCCTATCCTTTTGTGTTTTGTGTTGTGTGCATATTTGGCTTCACAAAGGGAAAACCACTTTTTTTGTGCAGAGACAAAATACAGTGTTGTATTTTGTGCACCAAAATACAGAAAATATGACAAAGAAATCTGCTTAGTGTTCTATGATGTAGTAGTGTGATTCCCCACCCCCCACTTACTCTAACTTTCAGTTACACTGGACATTTTCAAGATGAGTAATGGACATTAAATGTTTTGATAATAGAGTGACCTTAAAAATTAAATAATTAATTAATAATGAAAGAGCCTTTATAAATGTTTAATAGAAAAGAAGCCGAACAGAAGCCAAACAGGCAGTTTCCTATTATCTACATACCCCCAGGATAGGCTCTGTTCTGCTACAAAAATGTTTCTTATATATATTAGTTCAGCTTTACTTTTTTAAGCGTTAACAAATACAATTTGTTAAAAGGTTGTATTCTGGTGCAATAGTGTAAACTCATGAAATTCATCTCGGCCCTAATGCAAAACCAAAGTTGATGACCCATTTGTATTTAAAAAAACAAAAAACAAAAAACAAAATCTGACTGTGGAAACCTGTCCACAAACCATTCAAAACATATAGATGTGTGGAAAACTGTAATTAATTTCTTCAAATTCCAAAACACATACAATGGAGATGGTAAAAGAGCACGTTACAGATTATTTTTTTAAAAAAACAATATACTATTAGATTGAAGAGCCAGATGTCATATCACAAATAACAAGTCAAACAACCAAGACCATTTCTGCACTAAACTGTTATAGCGCTATTATTCCACTTTCAACCTCCTGTGGAACCCTGGGGTTTGCAGTTTAGGGAGGGGCAGGCCAGCCTAAGTTTTGCAATAAATTATATCTACTCTCTACAGTCTTCCCTCCAAATTCATGGGTTTGATCTTTGTAAATTTGATTATTCATGAGGTGCATGTGTACTTTCCCATCCATTCTCCTCTTCTCATTCCCTTGTGTTTTTTCCAGGCATGGAGAAGAAAGGCAAGCACCTAAACAAAAGGCAAGGTAGTGGGGGGCACACATGCACCTTCCTTCTCCCCTCTAAAGCTCCCTTTGCCATTCCCTTGCCTCTGGCCCCAGCACACAAAAGGCAAGGGAATGGGAGGGGGATTTTTTTGGGGGGAGGGGAGTTACTCATGGTTTTTCCACTTTCATAAGGGTCCCATACTCCAAACCCTCATGGAAGTGGAGGGGTCACTATATTTTAACAGCAGACAAAAAATTATTCCACAAAATGAAATATTACTAACTGCTACTACAAGTAAACAGAAAGATGCCAAAATCAGGCCCTGGCAGAAAAAAGAACAACACACCCTCCTTTTGGAAAAGTTAATTGATGCCATTGGAGCCAGGCAAGAAATGGGACAAAGCAATGCATTTGGGGAAACATGTTTCCCATTGATCCAGTCCATCAATTAATCTGAAGAATGCGGAGATCCATTTGCAACAGGGTCAACATTTTCTTGAGGTATTTGTTAACTGTGAACAAATTCCAAAGGAACTAACATAGGCATTCCAAAGCAATAACTACAACTGGCCTTGACTGACCTGAAACAGAAGTAATATGAATATGCCAAGTGCCTGCAACCAAGGTGCTTAAAATTACTTGTATTAAGAGTCTGTTTCATTTCATTTTTTTACTTTATTGTTAATAAAAACGCACATCCATGATGTTGACATCCATGAGAAGACATATGGTTTTGAAAATATAGTCAATAACTTTTTTTAAAAAAAATGTGCATATGACTCTGTGTATGAATTTAAATACTGTATCGCATTTCTGTTCCTTGGCAAGTTCTGCTCTCTGGTTTGGGAACACCAGTTGCTGAGAGGGCAGTGTAGAAGGGAGATACAGAAGGGCTTTATATGCTGGCTCACACTACATGCAAAGTGAAGCCAAAGCTACTTAAGCCTGATCTTCTTCCTAAGTGGGCCTCTTGCCCTAGCCTGATTGGCTTTAGGCCTTTAACTTCATTAGGTTGCCACTGCCCATCTGTTCCCCTCTGCTGATCATTCTAATTGGATTTACTACATTGTGGTCCTAGTTCAACCATGCCTTCATGTCTGTCTTCTTGTTTCTGGTCTCTCTCTGCAAAGGGCAAAGTTACAATGGTCCCAGTAATAAAATTTGATTTTAGCAGATTTACTTTCATAACAGGATGGTTATCAAGGGAGCCAGACAAGGGTCTGTTTTATCTCTGTAGCTGCTTAATTTATACATAGAACATATCATAAGGAAAGTGAGATTAGACTCAGAGAAAGGAGGTGTGAAAATTGGAGGAAGAAACATCAGTAATTTAAGATATATAGATGACACCATATAATTAGCAGAAAGCCACAAAGACGTGGAATGACTAAAAGTGCTAAAAGCTAGAAGTGTGAAAGCAGGGCAACAGCTGAATATAAAGAAAACAAAAATGATGACCAGAGATGGTTTACGTACTTTTAAAGTGGATGAAGGGGATATTGAAATAATTTGAGATTTTTAATAGCTTGGCTCAGTTTTAAATCAAAATGGAAACTATGCTCAAGAAATGAGAAAAAGACTAAGATTTGGAAGGTTAGCTATAAAGGAACTAGATAGATCCTCAGGTATAAAAGTATATCCTTAATACTAAAGTTTGTATCATCCATAGTGAGGTATTTTTGATTTCTATGAATAGTCATGGGCAGTGAATGTGAGCTGTGAAGAAAGCTGACAGGAATTAATTGATTTATTTGAAATGTGGTACTGGAGAGGAGTAGTACAGATACCACAGACCCCACAAAGACAAAATAGGTGGATCTGACTGTAAATCAAACCTGAATGCTCCCTAGAAGCCAAAATGACTAAAATGAGGCACTCACAGTTTGGACATGTCATGAGACAACATCACTCATTGGAAAAGATGACAATACTTGGGCCCTTTCCACACGCAGAGGGAGAAACGGGGCAAAGCATGCAGAAACGGAGCTTACCTGAAGCTGGGTAAGTCCGTCGCCGCGAGGAGCAGTGTGCGTTCGCTGCTCCACACTCCTGCGGCGTCCGGCGGCATCCAAAATGGTGGCTTACTATTGGCAGAGGCTCTCCACCAATCTCAGAAGCTCACCAGCCAGAAGCCCGCCCCCTGGCAGATCTGCAGGCATGCACTTGCGTGCGCCTACAAATCTACACCGGGGCACCGCGATGGGGTGATATGGGGCTGCACACTTGTGTTTAATAAAAACCACTTAGAAAGTGGTTTTTAAAAAACACGCGGCGCCACCACTTCCGGCTGCTTCAGGGCAGTTTGAGGTATAGAACCTCAAAATTAAAACTGACCCTGCGCACTCCAAGGTGTGGACGACCTCTGGTTGAGGTTGCCGTACACCATTTTATTAACCCCGTGTGAAAAGGGCATTGGTAAAGTGGAAGACAGTAGGAAAAGGTGAAGGCCACATTATAGGTGGATTGATTCAATCAAGGAAGCCACAGTCCTGAGTTTGCATGATCATGCAGTTATCAACAGGTCTCTTGCAAGTCTCTTATTCATAGGGTTTCTATACATTGAAGCTGATTTGACGGCACAACAATCTCCTGTTTATTATGCTAGGGGAGGACAATTCAATAGTACCAGGACTATTCCACACATCTCTTTAATTTGCTGTTGGTACTGGTACAAACATACCATCCAAAATTGCCAGCAAGTGGAAAGTTCTACTCTTCCTGGGTCTCTTTCATTCCTAAAAAGGAGACACTGTGCTCAGCAGCACAGTCTGGCTCTTTGGGCAGGAGAGCACTCTGTACTCTCCTACACTACCTCAGTTGACACCAAATTTCAGTGGTGACTATGGCATTAGGA